>JAAAQI020180332.1:0-40618 GCA_011800005.2 Stichodactyla mertensii
TGAAATAATTAGCGCGCAACATATATATATATATATATATATATATAGAAAGGTAAGGCTAATGAAAACAACACATGATTCACTGTTTAGCTCTACACTTATGTGTATTGAGCACTATTTAACGGTGTTGGCAACCTTGCAATATTATATATACATATATATATATATATATATATACACTGCGATTTGCAAAAAGCTTTGAGCTTCTTGGCAAAAGCTAAACATATATAAAAATGGGTAAGAAATTATGGGATAGCTTCAATGATATTTTTTCTTAATAGTCTACCACTTAGGGTATCTGAAAAAAATATCAGCTTATTATATATATACATAATATCATATTATTATGTATTAAAAAGATGTCTTTCATTTTGACTTAAAAATGTCAACAGTTGATGAGTTTTCAGTTCTTCAGGCAAAGTATTCCAAATTTTTGGTCCTGCTACAGCAAAAGCTCTTTCACCAAAGATAACTGACCGGGATGCAGGTACAGAATAAGGAGTTTTGTTTAACGACTGAAAGTTAATATTCAGTCCATGTGCTTCGATTTATAAAAGGAAGGTATCAAAACATAAAGTGTGTTATGTAGAATAATCCTTCTGAAAGAAGTGACTTCCATTAAAGCTAATACTCAATGTTAAAAGGTTCTAGGGCTAAAAAAGAGCTAATTGGAGCAAGCAATAAAGACTCTCCTCTAAGTTTAGCATCTTTCTATGTTCTGCTTATATACCTATCATCTGCGTGCATATGGTAAGAGAAAATGCCTCAACAAATCAGTTCTCCCTTGCTCACGCAGAACGGGACATTTCCATTGTTCTTGTCATACGTTGTAGAGCTCAGGAGAATATGATAACATTTTTTTTCGATTTCAATGTCGGCAAAAAAAAAACAAGGAGAAGGCGGTAAAAAGTCTGTGCCTTAAAATAAAACTAAGCGGACTTTTTTGAACCTCTTTAACCTCTTTTTCCAGTTCTAGTGGAAGGACTTCAGTTTAATCGAATGCACAGTGGAAGCCATTGAAAGCTCTCACCCTAATGTCTTGATGTCCAGCAACTCCTTTCAAACTTGAGTTCAACAAACTCTTAGAACGCAGAAAGGTTTATTATAAATAACTGATTTGAACAATGCTTAAGGACTCTAAAATTGATTCTGCCATATTGAGCACATGGAGATCTGGTTTAAAAGAGTTCGGTCCACCTCCACCGTTAAAAAGAAGCTATCCAAAGAGGTGCTTCTGTAGGACATTGCGGGATATCTTTCTAGCATAAAAGACATTAGAAATACATGGGATGTTTATTTTGATAGACAAAACACTGAAAAGACTGCTGGAAAAAATCTGCTTTTTTGATGTTTGTAAACTCAACAGAGACTCAATATGTCTGATTATGAGTCAATGGGTACCTTTTGTAGGAAGAACTTAAACCGTTTCTGACTCTATACGGTCATAAACGCAAAGTAGGTTTCCCAAAATCTTGCCTAGAACTAACTCTACACAAAAAAAGATATACCATGAAAGCGACAATTGCGAATTGCGATGCCCAGAATTTTGTCAATTCCAGCCCAGTATAAAAATAAGTATACCGAAAATAAAATTCAGAATACACAACACTTCAGATTCAATAGCATAGCAAAATATTGATGTTTTCAAAGTCTGCTGTGAAAATTTTGCACTTGAAATTCTCAATATCATACCAAACCACAGAGGTGAAAAAAAACCCTCAATGGATTGGAATAAGGGGACAGAAATATAATGGGTTGAAAGACCTGGCAAAAAAGAGTAATTTATACGGCTTAAAATGTAATCTTTTTTTAAATACCGAAGACAAAAATTTATTTAAAAAAACGTTTCAGAAATTGAGTTAATTTTACCAACCCCTGGATCTGTAGATGTGCTAATTTATACTACTGGTCTCCAATGTTAACTTTTGTTAATAACTGTGAACAAGGCTAAATCGAAAGATTAAGAATACCTTAAAAAGACATCTTAAAGGATTTTTATGAAGATTCTAGCCTTATCTCACGAATGGATAAATAAATAAACTCTACAGATACAACCCCAGTGTGTTAACTTAATTATAACTGCCTTCTTGTGATTTGCAGAACGTGGTTAAAACTCGAAGAAATTAAATTAAGCTGGCCATATTTATTAAACAACTGGCCAAGCCGTTAACACCGGGTTTGGGAAATGGAGAAAAATAGAAGAAATAGCACAAAACCTCAGTAACTACTGAAACTCGTTTTAAGGCGTAAGAAATTAATCGTTCAGTAAACGGGAAAACTAAGTGTACTAATAAAACGAAGAGAATAGAAATTTGAAAAACTTTTGAACACCTTGCTCATTTGTTTTAACACAGTGGTAGCGACATCCATACCCGGCAAACCAAACCATACTTGCAGTGTAATCAAGCAAGATTTAGTCAACTAAAAGGGATTTCGTAGAGTACTGAGGTTGATTGAGTGGTGTTTGGTTTAAGACACTTTTTTAATACCCTCTAATACCTTAATAAAGAAAGATACAGGTCAAAAGCCCTTTAAAATTTCTCAAACCCCTTTGTGGTCTGGTTGAGATCTTTAAAAAAGACAACACAAAACAGGCAGGTTGATTGAAGCAAGATAACTATTTTATTTCTCATTATAAAATCATATTTCACACTGATATATCCCGACAAGATTCTAATAAATATTTAGTATTCGAAGTATTTGAAAACTCAAGACGACACGGAACTTAAATAAAGGAAGTTGAGCGTGTGTTTGCTTAACTCCTTAAAGGATTACCGTCGTTGCCAAAGAGTCCTGAAGAAGTTCAAATCAAAGTTATTGTCCTAATATTCGTTTAATATTCAGAAAATCAAACATAATTTTCGTTTACAAAAGCTCGATTTCGTTCTTTTTATCTCTTTCTTTGAGGAAAAGGAATCAGCTTTGATCTTTTTGATCAAAAGAGGAGCCGTTCCTGTAGTAGTAAGGAAAAATAAAATGTCAATAAATTTTTTAAACTGACATGCAACAAGAGACCGTCCTTCTTAGAAGTTAATCAAGTCAATCTTTATGTAAGCGCTTTAGGACCTTGAGAGGGAACGTCGCTCAGGTCTTCCTTTTATTGTCTTATGTAATCTATTAACACATACTGGAAAAAACTACACACACTCACCAAAGATTGAAAAGCAAGCTTCGACCAACATAAAAAATGTTCTCCAACTGATGTGTTTAGAAAAGAGAGAGCACCAATTGTCAAAACACAGAAACTATGTGCACCAAAAACAAACAATCAGAGAAATTGCTCCTTTTCGACTTAGATTTTATTATTAAGAAAGAATTGGTCTAAATGAAGATTTAAAAGTGCCACTTCCTAGACTTTTTACTCTTTAATGACGCTTAAAACTGAAGAACTTTCTCCTACAAGTTTTATAAGAGGATTTGATCGACTCTCAACTTTAGGGAAGTGGAGAGCAAAAACAAAACAAAAACAAAAATAAATTTCATGGTAAAGTAGCAAAATAAAAACGCAATCATTAAGCTTTTTAGGTTTTAAGGTTTAAATCTAAGAAGGATGGATAATTCTCTTAATGTATTTATTTTGGAAATGGCTGAGTGAAGTGAAGCCTTTCCCAGCTGCAAACCAACGCTTGACTTATTTAAAGGATTTAGTATGTAAAGATGACAAGTCCCAAGAAGTCTGTTCATTATTTTCAATGTGTTTTGACTAATAGGAATTTTTTACTTAGATTGAAGTTATTTGAATCAATATTCAAGATAAGTCTTATTGAGTTTTTCCTTAATATAGCCTAGACTCGCAAACAAATTATGAAGCAGAAAAAAAAACCTTAAAAAGTTAAATGTTCAAAGGAGCATTTAAGTGCTTGGTATGTTTTAACGAAGAGAGAAAAAGAAAAGAAAAATAGAAAAAGGGAGAAGAAAGGAAACATAAATGAGGTGAGGAAAACAAAAGGAGTTCATTTACTTAGAAAATAAATAAATAATAACGCAAAAAGTATGCAGTTTTTCCATGGAATCATTAAAACTATTGTATTTTACAAGAAAAACAACCACCAAAGCTGGAAAGCTGACTACAACAATTAAGAAAACTTAATGAGAAGTCCAATTTTCTAAAGTTATAAGTATGTAAAATATGAAACTAGATTTAGAATTCTAGGCCTATTACGATGCATTCAACAAGATGACTATTCTGCTAGAGGCAAATCCATATATTACGACTTCATTAAATTTGTCTAAAGATATCCTCTTTACTAATCAAGAAAGCAGATGAGATTCATTCAGTGTTATCACTAAAAAAGATAAACTTTAGATGCGTGCTCGTGTTCACAGTGAGTTTTCCATCAATGAGCTTGTTTGAAAAAATCTATTTTGGTAAAAAAAGGGAACAATCATTTCGAAAACTGTATTAATTGATTATATTTCGATTCAGAAAAGTTTAGAAATTTAATCAGAATCCCAAAGCACCTATAATTATTAACGATCAAATTTTTTAACGAAAATCCAGGCAGACGAAAACACGGCGAAGAGGTTTATAAATGGTAAACTAAGTTGGCAAAGTGTTGTATATGTGGTGCACTGAGAATTTTATATACGGTTTAGGGTTACCAGTATTCCGTGTCTGAGTCACAGCCCTGTTTAGATTCATTTCTTCAGGTAGAAAGTAATAATTCCCTGAAGAATGCAGCATGCAATTTAAGGTGAACTGGTTCTGGAAAATTTTACTGTTTTGAAAGGCGTTATCAGAGGAGACGTAAATCATTTGAGGCGTTAGGCTAACGACCGACGAACGAGATATTAAACAGCAAATGACCTCGAAAGGGCGCAAAAAGACCCTTGAGAAAAAACAGAGATCTTTCTTCATCTACCCAAACAGTCACGAAACAACCGCCTTTCGACTCCAGAAAGCCCCAAGTGATTGCAACTAAAATGATTGTTTACGAAGGGTAGGGGAACTAAGGCGGAGAAAACGTTAAATTTAGATGCAATGGTTAAGTTTTTGGACGTTGTTGTTTTTTGGCGTTAAATAGCTTGTTAAGAAGGGATGCTTCATTTTCGGGCGGAGATAACAAACACAATTAGAAATCTCATTCGATTAGCTACACAAAACAGTATCTCACGAGCATTTACAATAAACCTCGCAGGCTCTTTCTCATTATGCAAACGGAGTTATAAACAGCGATAAGGACGACAAAAAAAACCGTCTTAAGTTTTAATCTCGAAATCAAACGTCTTGTGATATCTGCAAGCATCAATACTGGGTACTAACTCCTAAGTATGTATATTAGGTAACCAAGATAAAGCTAGCCACATCGAGTCAATGATTAGCGAAGGAAGACGGTGGGATGATTTAAGAGGTCATTATACCATCATCTTTTTCATATAATTTAGGTACATTCGTTTTCGTTACACTTGAGAACTACGATAACACACATTTGGTTGTCATATCTTCCGCGGATCAATCGCAGAATCAAAAAAATGCATCGACAGAACCCATAACTTATATTATACTCTAAATCGCTTATCGATATCAGATTTTGTTTCGATTTCTTTCCTCGACAAAAAACAAGACTGTAATTACTACCTAAAGACTTTGCGAAACACTGCACCACCGACTATTTTCCTTGCGATCTTCATAATATAAAAAAATAAATGATCCCAATGTACTGCAGAAGTTTCATTTCTTGTAATATTAATTGCAGCCTCAAGCAACATTTTTTTAATGTTTCCTATTCTTTTAAAAAGTAATGTGTTTGTTTAAATCCCAAAGGAGCAATTTACTGAATTCTGTATTCAATAAATACTACTATCAAACAATAACCCATAGTTGACAATTGCACATCGAAATGGTTGTTTCAAAACATCCAGAAAACTTAGTTCTTTTGAAATGATCTACGAACCAAAATTGCAATTTTGAACCACTAATTTTGAAATTTAAGGGAAAAGATTTACTTAAGAAATGGTCATATGCTTGATTGTCTTGAAAAGGCCTTTTGTCTGTTTTAACCACAAATCCTCCAGGGCATTTATGTCACACACAAAAAAGAGAAAAACAGTAAAGAAAGAAAGAAATCTATTTGCACCTTAAACGCCAAAAATGAAAAATGAAAAATTCCATTTTTTGTGCAAAGACATTTGTTTGTTTTTTACTACGTTCAAGTTGAACTACATTTCTTGATCTTATGAAGAAGCTTTGAATTCTATTAATTCAATTCAGTCAGTAAAAGCAGTTTCAGCAAAGGTTATGGAAGAAAGCTAACTATTCTTAAGATCTAAATCTTTATTCATTTGTTCGATTGTTTAAGATGTGAGAAAGGGCCAGGCCATAAAAATATGAGTACGTCGACCTAAAGATCTCTAAAATCAACCGAACAATACTCTCATTTCTGAAGCAAAGATATAAGCGATGACTAAGAAAGTGATATTGCTATAGTCTAGGGAAGATAATATCAAGAAATAAAATCCGGAAAATACTGCTATGATAACAGTGAAAAAGGTTTTTTATAAGAAAATCTCCACAGCTGATGGAAATCAACTCTTTTTTCAACAAATTTAGAAAAAAACTTGTTTTAGAGCATTCAGTATTCTGGATTTCCTGAAAGTGCAGACATTCATGTTAATTGTTTAAATACTACTATCAAAAAAAAGTTTTTTGGAGGGGGAGGAAATTTTTACAGGAAAAGATGGTTTATAGTCACTTTAGGAAACACTGGAAATAATTTGTTAAATACTGTTAGAGACAAGAATTATTCGATGATATCAAAGATTGAAAACTGTGGGTCATTCTAGTAGTTTACAAGCAATGTTGTCTATGGCATCATGTGCTGCTTTCCTTCAATAAATTTCAAGCAAAAATCACACATAACAGAATTTTCATACACCAAAAAATTTAACTCGACAACAATTGATTAAAATCTACTTTATAAAAAAGCTTTTAAGACTGAGAGTTTAGTTTGAACACAGACTTGAATACCCTTTAATTCAATAACTTTGTAACACCTCCGATTGGCGTTTCGTGATAGTTCTTCAAGATGATTTGCGTCTTAGGTCAGCGCGCGTAAAAGGGTTGTACAAAGATAGAAAAAGCATCAAGAGAAAGACAAAAGCTTTGCTATAAAAACCGTCGATATTGGTCATTCATTTTGGCCTGTCATTGACATATGTAACGTATATCATTAGGGTGGATCTTAAAATCCAAACATCAAAAATAACTTAGACGATAGAATTTAGTAGGAATGAAAACAAATTATAATAGGTTTATAAATGTTGGAATTGAAGTTTGATGAATGTATAGAACTGGTTAGATTTTTGGTAAAATATGAAGGTCCTAACTTATTAGCTTCAACGTATTTCAAAGACACGAGAAATACATTGTTATCAACTAACAAACATCTTTTCTGGAGATCCATTCTCAGCTTCGTCTAATTTATGACCCTATCGACCTCGTCTTTGATGAAGATGAAGTTAAATAGAAAACGGAGCCACATTTCACTGCATAACTCCTAAAAAACATGAGCCTTTTTTACCAGCTTCTCCTTCTAACGAGAATCGTTCAAAAATTAGTCGCCAACATGAAACAATTCTAGCGATAACATTTGGAAATATAGAGTTATTCTTAGGCAAACTTATTTACCATTTATCTAAGTCATGAAGCCATTAATAACTGTATTACTGGATAGAATAAAGAAACGAATGAAGTTCTAATAAATGACTACTTAGGAAAAATGAAAAGTCTCTGAGAGCTTTGGCTTTTCGTGTTGATTAAAAGTGTAACGTTTTCGCCGCTTTTGCGACTCTCAGGTAGACTAGAACGCGTATCTAAAGATCCCCTTTGTTTTCGATGATAGAATAGAACTCTTTCGAAAATGCTATCTCTAGTCGAGATTTGCCATTGTAAAGTTAAGCTGTAATACTTTTTTACAACACATATTGATCGTATTATGTGTATGCCAGACTTAAATGCTTTTAATTGGCTTTCCATGTTCAAAGGCTAAACGAACTCAGAACACTATAATACGCAAACAAATATTCGCTTTACACATGACTTCATGATTCGCTTGATGTTAGTAAATTTGGGTAATTAACGATCAACATGTCTAAAAGAAGTCAGAAAAGCAAATAAAGAGGTCAGTTATCGAAACACGATATATCTTAAGTCTGCATAGAAAAGCTATAATCCATATTGCTATCAGTGAACACATAACATAAACGATGATCGAAAAGGCCTCAAGCATCAAACTGTAATGAATTTCTTCTTCTTACTGAGCTAAACAATATTAGACGATTATTGTACTTGTATTAATAACAACTCGCATGGTTTTCCTGCCACAGAAGGAAAGACGTCCGCCCACAGTTGGTAAATAGCGCGTTAAACAAAGAACTATTACGCTGTCGTCGAACTCTTTATACATGACTGGCTAAACACATGTTCAGCCGGAGTTGAAAGGAATATTTACAAAGAAAGAAACGAAATAAAACCAGCAAAAACCTAAACTTCTAGAATTAATAGATAATGATTATCATGGATGAAAAACAAAAAGGAAATAGGAAAAAAAAAACAACCTGAATAGTGGCAGCTTGCATTTCTCAGTGTTACATCGAGTAAAGTCTTTCGTGGACGTTGTGTTACCACCTTTTCGTTCAAATATTCAGACACTTTATTTTTCGGCTCACGCGATATCTACAAGAAAAGCGTTAAAACTAGAATGAATTAATGATGTACTCAGATGCGCTTCACTAGGACTATTTGTCAAAAAAATACATATATTTCAGGTTGTACAAAAGTGTACAATCATTCACGGCCTTACGACACCTAAAGAGTGTGTTACTGAGTTAAAACGCCGATTCTATTGTACAGATATCATGCATTTTAGCCCTATTACTACCTTTCACAAAACAACCTACAACAAAAATAATGGAATAAGGTGAGAAAGTTCCACCCCTTACACACAAACACAGCTTGCTCCAAGTAAACAGCCATTACCTGAAGCCTCGTTAATCATCGTCGTTGTACATATTAAGCCGAGACGGCGTCAGCGTTTTATCACAACTAATGATGCATTTTTAATGTCAGCTCACCTATGACAGTTCCCTTTCCGTTGCCTGTTTTCACATCTCGATTTTTCGATACGAAGAGCAATCAACTTTCAATAGTATTTCGGCCAATCTTTCCTCTATATTTTGCTTTCTTCTGAGTTCCTAGTGAAATTCGGAGAAAAGCGTTACAAGTTTCTCCGGATTTCAAGGTGGATGTGTACATTCTAAATGCGGGTGTCCAGCAAGTTTCCATCGCGGAATAATGGTGACTCAGTGATGAACAAGCCCTACACTGAAATAACTCGGAATTGGAATGATCTTTCCCTAATTTCCAAAGCCTCATAAAGCTTAATTTAAGGAATCATTCATATCTTGCTGAGAACATGGTCCTTCTGAAAGAAATGGTGTGTGAATACTTTTTGAAGAGGCCCTTGACGCTTGGCTAAGTTGACGACTTTTGTTTTGCCCATTTTCTTGGGGTCTGAAGTAGTGGGTTTGACAGAGCAAGCAATGAACCCTTGGGCTATATTTGAGAGCTTATTCAGTTATCGGCTCGTGGAGTTGACATCCACGCGAAAACGCGAAAGGGTCGTTTTTGGCACCTATTTCACACTCCGAACAACTTCAAGCAAAATTATAGTATACCAACGTGCAAGTGATCAAAACCCTAAGTTGCTTACCCTGTCAACGAGCGCAGGTAATACGGAAAAAGAGTCATTAGTAAAGTAAACAGATATTAAGCAAGAGTAAACAGAAACGCCATGATAGCGCACTTAATGCAATTACATACGACTGTTTCAGTAGAACATGACAGGAATAATTCGGAAGGTGTACCTGTAGAGTTTACTCTCCACCCCCTTTCAAGGCTTTCTAAACTCACTTCAACCTGATACTATCAAGATAACGAAAGCCTTTTAACAAAGTAAGCAAATTGTCGACTATTTAAAGCTAGTCATTTGGTCAGCACAGATGCAACATTTCTCTTGACCTATGGGGTTGTGTAGCTGTGGTATTTGTAGTATTTTGATGGGGAGTACGGTAGGTGTTGTATGCAGATCAAACAGACACGCTTTTTCTGAAAACCCTGCCCCTTATGTCGGTTCTGTCAGCAAGAACCGCTGCTAGACTTGTCGTTTACAGCTAAACACATAGACTCAACTCTGCTAAGAGCGTCCTCAAACGTGGAACGCCCATCCAAATTAGCTAACAATAACTCGATAATGCGCAGTCACCTTTTTTGATGACATTATCTCTAAAAAGAGGTACGAGTCTAATGCTTAGTGAAAACTAATTGCACACGATGAGATGAAAACGATACGGCACCCAAGGCAAATTCACATGAAAACCACAGCGGTCACAAGATCCCGCCATTTTGACATTATTTTTGAAACATGGATGCGTGTCTTGGATTCGCAAATCCCATAATGAGTTGTCAGAATCTGACAGGTAAATGTGGGAATGAAAGCTACGTATATGCACCACATCCTGAGATATTAATAGCAGTCATGCAAAAAGTGGTCCTTTATTCATATAAATACTAAGGACTAAAACTGTACAATATACTTTCAACTCCAAGCTATTATACCGAGCTCCCAGTTCAATTAAGACGAACCACAAGGCAAGCGTGCGGAAAAGGCTCGCTCGAGCCCAATGCGTCGTAAATCAAAGAACCAAAGGGCTCTCTACCAAGTAGCACGCGTGTGTTATGTCATTGTGACAACATCATCGTATACTAATGATTACCATCATCCAAACGATATGTTGTAGCACCTCATCTGAGAGGTACCCCAAAAATGTTCTCCCGGTTGAATCTCTATGGTGACTAGAAAAGGACCGAGTAAGATGCAAGATTAAAGGTGAACATATCGGGTAATTACATCTCCTGACATCACGTCTTAATATTGCTTTCCCGAAAGTAAAATAAAAATAAATTATGGCTGATGACATATACTGAGCAAACACATTAAGGGGGGCTTTTGTCTGGACGCTTTCAAACAGCTGAATTAAACCATGCTTTCTCACAGGAACACTCGATTGCCTCTAATCACTCATTGCCATTCATCTCAAGCACACTGATGGGCTGTTTTAACTAAAGGAATAATTTTCTAGTAGGTGGACGCGTATCGAAGGAAAAGCAAGATGAGGTTACATGGATCCTTCCCCTTTTTTCGTCTACATATATCTCGATGCCGGTAACATGAATAGTTCTGGAGAACGTGGACCGTGTGAGATCATATTAGTAACACAAATATACCAGCAAGTGACGGGTCCGTAGTCAAAACCGAGAAATTTTGAGGTGATTGCTTAAGAAAACAATATCTAAAACATCAAGCCTCTTAAAAACAACTTAGCATTTTGCACCTCTTTCTCAGCCGTTAATTGCTGAGGCAAACACAGGCGTCACCTACTTAAATCTGATCGATTTAAAAGTTAAATTTAGAATAGATTCGCGTGGATGTATATTTTTTGGAACTCCTGTCCCAAAGTGAGAAGGAAAAGACAGAGACTCCAGGGAGCAAGTTGCCAAATACTGTGGAATTAAAAACAGGAAATCAGCTCCTGTCATGCTTATCGCTTCAAAAATTCAAAGATTTTCAA
Organism: Stichodactyla mertensii; assembly: GCA_011800005.2. Taxonomy (NCBI): domain Eukaryota; kingdom Metazoa; phylum Cnidaria; class Anthozoa; order Actiniaria; family Stichodactylidae; genus Stichodactyla; species Stichodactyla mertensii. The sequence continues at coordinate 11,629 of JAAAQI020180332.1, forward strand.
GTATTTATTTTAGCAGGCTCTGCAAATATTCCAAAGTTTGAGCAGCCTAAACTTGCTGTTAAGTATGACAAAACACATAAGTAATGTTGTGCCCCAAAACAATTATCCTGATGGGATTTTAAATTGAGCTTCTTGAAAGCAAGCAAATATTTTCCGAAGGGTCTTTACACGAATAGATTATTATTAAATATTAAAAGATTTTTTTCTTCAGTCGCTGAATACATTAAACCAACGCTAGGTTCGTATTTAGTGGTGTCTTTGGGCTAATAGGGATTTTGCTGAGATCTTAAAGTGTTACGAGCGAAAAGCATTAATGAAGACAATATAATTGTATAATGAAATCTCAATTAATATATCTTTTTCAAGCAATTAATACACCATAGACTGAGCAAAATACAATGCCCAATATTCTTTTCTTCTTGTTCTCACAATTTACTCAGCTTTTATCGCTGGTTAAAAAGTGCACAAATGTTGACTCCTGCCTAGTCTCCATCACCTGTTCTCTTGAGAAAACATTTCTCGAAACATATTTTCCTTTTATGTAACAACAAAGGATCCAATTGACTTGGACACCATTAGTAGTATCTGAGTCATCTATAGAATGTGTCTCGAAGGCGACAAGTTGGCGGATTCCTGTCTAAAACAAACCACACTTTCTGACGATATTGTTTCACTGGGGCTTCTTATTATCGTTTTACTGCGATTCCGAGATAATATTATGATTTGGTTAGCTTTGTTTACTAACTTTCTGTCGATTTGGGTTTTAGCTCCTCTGAAGGGAAAAGCCCAAAGACCACAAAGACGGTCAATAGAATTATTCACAAAAGCTACTTTACTTGGGCTTCTTATCAAAGTATCTACAACCATTTATTAGAGGCAATCAAGGGGTGTTAAATGTCCCAATAAATTTTCGCACTTTACCAACAGCACCAACCAACTGAAGTCTACGACCTGACACGCATGCGCACGGTACTCGAGAGCGCATAAACAAAGGCGTGCAATTCACAACCCCAAACTATGCCCCTAGAACACGATACACGAAAGCACCATTCTCTGAGATTTTGACTGTGTAAAGAGTGTGCCTGCTTTATAACAGATACGAGCTCAGCTAATCCACGCGACTTATCATATTTGCAGGAAATCCCTTCAATTGCTCCCACAAAGGTGACTTCTATATTTCTCCATCTTACTTAGGTTACATTTTGAAATTATCCACTCCTCACTCGACTGACCCTTATTCGATGCTCCTCTGACTTGTCTAGGATATACACAGTTGTGTAGCGTAAAGAAAAAAAAAACTACAATTAAAACAATAACATAATGAACCCGAATATTTGCTCAGTAAAGTACACTTTTAGATGCGTTTAAGAGAAGATGTCACTCACTAATGTTCGTAAATGATAATAGTGACTCGTATAGTGTCCCATTTAACAGGCTGAACAAATGGCAACACTTTGTATCAGAAAGTGCCTTTGACAGCCACAGCCAATTTGAAAATTTGTAAGAAATGCCAATCCTGTCATCGCGTGTCTTGACGTACCAATCAGAAGGCGTTGCGTTACGTCAAAATAAGAAAGCAAGACAGAATCTAATTGGTATTGATTGACATCCCCTAGAGTTACTTATCTAGTAGTGTGGGCCATAAACATCAGTCTGCTCATTTCCTCGTAGCATTTAGTTCATTTAGGTGACTTTCAAAAGTCAAATCTAACCGCAAGGTTAAAGAAACTTAAATACAAACGGTAGGGGAAAGCGAGTGGCAGCCATGTTGCATCAAGCGAACCCCACCGCTCCATTTACCGTGAGAAATCTACTGAGCTCAAGCGAATACTATCCGAGCTACAAAGAAGCAGGTCAAAACGATTGCCTAACACAAATGACTTCGATCCATAGTTTGCCCAATAAGAGCGGAGGAACCACAAATACAGGACTACATTTACAAGATAGTGCGACTCCAAACTATCTCTACGGAGAAACCACAAGGCCTATGTACATGAAGAGCGACGTGAATCAACCGAACACCATCACCACGACGAGTCAGATTCACGAAGGCCCTCCACAAGGTATATAAACCGACAAGTATCTGAAATGATTCTGTGTATTTTGGCTGTTAGAAGTCATGTTTGATTTTCCTATTTCAAATAGTGGTGTTCACAATTATAATCAAATCTCTGAACGCAAAGTAGGGGGAGGGAAATTGTTTCAAGTGCCCAAGAGAGTAGCATCATTGAAAGGTTAAGCCATTGCTAAGGTCCGTTATAGGTACTTCGTGCAAGGGAAGATTGATCGTAGTAAGACTAAGCTTTCTTGACTACTTAAACCCTGTAGAAGAGTACTCGCTTCGTCCGCCCGCGTGTTCACGCGAACTAACAGAGCAGAAAGCTTTCCAAATGCACGTCAGTCACATTTGGAAAAATATTTACAATCTGCAATCTTTGGGGCGTGGAAGTCTTTCACTACGCTAATTACTGAGGGAGCCCCTTAGGGTAAAACGCTTTATAGTAGTGTCGTTGTTGATACTTAATGTTTTGTGCTGACACACGAATCTTCTTGTAACTTCGCAGTGTCAATGGATTCGGAGTTAAACACAAAACCAGAAAGCCGGGATATGAGTCAGGACCTTCAAGTTTCCCAGCCACCGTCTAACAGTGTAGAGATGCAACAACTTTCAGGCACGAATTCCATGTCGACTGAGGTAGGCAACAAACCGAAACGAATCCGAAGAAAACCACGAGTACTCTTCTCCCAAGCACAAGTATACGAGTTAGAGAGGCGCTTCAAACAACAAAAATACCTTTCAGCTCCAGAGAGAGAGCATCTCGCTAGTATGCTTAAGTTAACACCAAATCAGGTCAAGATATGGTTTCAGAATAAGCGCTATAAATGCAAGAAGCAGGCACTAGAAAACAAAGCCCGTGCTGCTGGCATGGAGTCATGGTACGGTTTACCTCCTGAGCCTAGAAGAGTGGCTGTCCCTGTATTAGTACGAGATGGAGAACCATGTGTCGGCAGAGAACAAGTTCCTGCGTACGGATATAATATGAACATGAACATGAACATGAACTTCCCGCCTCACTACATGAATATGTATCCACCACAAAATAATCCTCTCACGAACAGAACATGGTGACGCTAAGACAATGGACTTCAGCTGGCTGAGCACGGCATAGCTTAAGCCTTAAACCAAGGCTCAAAAATAATATCCAACACATTATGTATTTAATTTTTTGCTATTCCAAGTGTAAAATAGTCAAAACAAGTTACAAAACAATACAGAAAACTGACTTACGAGACATAGTTTGATATACCATAAGATAAAATATGCCTGTATTGTATATAAAGTGATGTGAACTCAACGAAAAAATTAAGAACTATTAATATCAATTTAATGTGGATATTTTCTTGACAGACGAATTGCTGTATTTATGCGCTCCGAACCATCGTGTATAGAGATTAATCAGACATGAAGGATGTAGGCTAGGTTAACATTATATGTTTACTCTCCCAACAAGTTAGATTAAGCACCGTGTGCTTCAAAGATTATGTCTATTCTCAAAAGTTACTTTCGATAACGATTCGATGTCGCCTCGAAACAAACACCCATTCTTCTCTTCGTGAACATGACGTTTGACGAAAAATTCAATAAAATATTTAAGAAAATGGCTACCAGTGATGCGAGGTAAGTCTCTTGACGTATCATGAGGGGTTTCGTAGTTCAAGTTTTATGACACAGGCGCTTAAATCTTGTATTGTCTGAAACAAACTGGCCAAGATAGACCCAGAAATTTGGGAGATAAGCAATAATGGGAGCAGTTAAGTATGAAAAAGTGTTATAGCACAAAGCTTCGGCAGCTTTTACGCTTATCCATGAAACTAAAATTTCTTCCTTTGGAAAAGATAATACTAATTAGCGAGGAAAGTGGCGAGGACTTCAGTCGGAATAATTACGCTCTAACAAAAGCTTAAAATTAATGATGACATTCATTGCTGGTTAATTTGCGTTTTTGGGCATACATTTAGAATAGATTTAGCACAAGCACCACCGGTAACCACGAAAGCTATGTTCAGTCCATTAAAGAAATTTCCGTGTCAAGAAAAGGCTCAATATTGCTACACCTTATAAGTACTTTCATTACGGTCCACAATTCTCAAACATTAGTTGATGAGAACGATCTGTCTCCTTGTGATTTTAGAAAGCCCCTCTTTGTTCGTACACACATTTATCGATAAAAGGCAGAAGAAGAATATTGACACTCGCAAGTATAACATTGTTTAGAGTTCCTCTGTTTAGTTTTGACTTTCTTAGTTTATACCAAAATTCGAGTCAAGTATTAACACCAATAAATGAAATAAAATATTAAGGTGAAATCTCAAAAAAGGAAAAGTATGTTAATGAGAAGAGATATTGATGATTTCCTCTTTATTTTCTCCTCTATATTCTTTTATTTCTTTTTCTTTTTTGCCTTTCCTGTCCTGTCATGCCCTCTCTTGGAAACTGAAATTCTTTTTTATAAATTTTTCAACTTTTTACTGATTTTTTATTTTATCATTAGAATCATGATGCATCATTTCCTTCGTGTTTTTCTTTGTCTGTCTCTCAATGTTTGGTTAGTGCCCTCTTAGAAATACCGAACAATTGACAAATTAACTTTAAAAATCAAAAAACAAACTCAAGAACAGCTCCTATGAATATAAAAACTGAGATAAAAAAATCCATGATAAAAATGAACACAAAATCCTATAAACAAAACAATACTTTAGTTCTATATTTTGTTTTTTTTTGATGAATTATGTAAATTTTTCCACTTGATCATTCTTTCTTTTCTTACTTCCCATTCATTCTTTAGCCTTTCACTCGTTTCTAAGAGGACGAAAATGAGATTTAAATGGGACAATATTTTTACTAGACTCGAACATAGTTATAGCTGACGAAAAAAGGGTGGAAAAAAGAGGAGGGTAGAGAAAACATAAACCCCTTCTTATAGGAACTTATTTAATCGCATTAGGCAACTGAAATCCTTCTCAAGTCACTTGGACATACGTTACATATTAATGGCTTTTGATAGGAATCCTTGAAAGCAATCCATACTCAGAGTAAAACCCTTTTAATTCCCAATATTGTCATTTGGATTGCTGGAGCTTCATCTTCAAATGGTTGCTTTAAGCTTCCGTTGAGAGGTAAAATGAGATCAGAATAAAATCTGCTTGAGTCTCTCATTGTATGAAAATGTCCTAAAGTGCAAGTAAACGTTGACAACAATGAGTTCGCACCAGATGGCGCGTTCTCTATTCTTCGGTTGTCAATCACTGCAATCATTAAGCGACATTACGTGACAATAGCAAAATAATAAACGAATTAACGCGCTTGCAGAGTGGCCTATGTGATTGACGTTAGTTGAGAAGTCATTATCGTGTGAATGGCCCTCCAAAACTTTAGAGTCTGAAAACAAGCCTTCATTGCCACCCATCTCGATAGTTCCCACGCGAACTGTCATTGCCATGATTGTAGCTTTTAGCGATCGAGCCTAGCAAGCTCGGTAGGGCGACTTAATATAAAAATTTTGGCACGGATTGCCTAGTGAATTATCGATGCCACCATTGTTAGGTGCTGGTGGTGTTACGCGTAACGACTATTTAATCTATCTCACTAACTCTGATTTCTGGATGTCGCTCCCAACTTGACGCACTATCCTGAAGTGGGACATCCATTCATGGATAACCTTCCAGTAAACGTCCTCCTAAAGTGTATCTTTCAGTTAGAATAAACAAGAACTGTTTTGAGAAGCACCTAGTAATTTGCACCCAATCCGAATCGAGTTTTAATGTACAAGTTCTTTGTCCCTATGAGGCCTAAATCTTTGCGTAATTGAGAGCCCCGTGTGTTTGCTAATTGCATTGTGTCAACGCTCTCTACAACAACGACAACAAACTACGTAAATGAACCGATCAGCCAATAGGAGAACGTTATTAGCTTGATTCTCTCATCAACAGCTACTAAGTGATACGTGAACTTCGACCAATAGGCGATTAATGTTCAATTTTGATTTCTTATCAATGAGTAATGATATTGGGAAAATTCCTGTAGGCCCTAAGTGCTATTTCAGTGTGGGACGGTGTTCGGGTTTTACGGGTGTTACCGAACCGTTCCAAGGTAGAATAACTACCATAAGTTGATACTTCCTCAAGTTTTTAGGAGATCAACCCTGCAGTTTCCGACAGAAACAGCCATGGAAGAGGCAAGCAAACCAAGTATTACACCATTTTCAATAACCGACATACTGAACCGCCAGGACATCCAAGGTATAAATAATAACAGCTCAAGTCTCTGGGAGCGACGTGGAGGCCTAGATCACCACCAGTTGCCAGCCTATTTACCAGCATCACCATACTTGCATAGCCCTTTCAGCTTCCAACCATATGCTCCGTGTCCGAATTATTCATATCCTACACAACCAGTTGCAAGTTCACCGAAAGATACCACACACTCAGAAGGAAGTAACGCCGAAGAAAGTACCGATCGATGTGAAGTTTCCAAGGATCAAAGTGAGTACACATTTGATTACACTCTTTGAGTAGGCTTAGCTTTTCTCGGTTTAGAGTCATTATATCTGGAAGTTTCCCTAAACAGACCGCCTTCTAATTAATATTATCTGATTCGAGCTTTTTGTTCATTAACACAGAGCCTCCTGAAAAAGAAGGCAACGACACCTCTACCTCGAATCAACAACAGCAAAACAAACCGCGCAAGAAGAGATCAAGAGCCGCATTTTCGAATCAGCAAGTCTTCGAATTAGAAAGAAGATTTGGTCATCAAAAGTATCTATCAGGGCCAGAAAGAGCAGACCTCGCAACCGCTCTAAAACTAACAGAAACTCAAGTGAAAATCTGGTTTCAGAACCGAAGGTACAAGACGAAGCGCCGACAACTCGCGTCAGAAATCTGTCCCCCCAGCGCAGCTAAGAAAGTTGCAGTAAGGGTGCTCGTGCGCGATGATCGAAAACAGTACGATGATTTGGCGCTTCCTACATTACCTCCATTGCCTATTCCCTCATACATGCCACCGGGTTTTACTGGTGCGTATGGACTATGCTGCATGGATCCTGCGGTTCAACCACACTTACTATAATAGAACTTCATGGCCTACTCATTCACGTCAACACATTTCGATTGGAAGAACGAGTTTTAGAAGATAATATCCATTAATATACTCACAGTAAGGCACATGAAAAGTTCCATAGGAATTTTTCAAGTGTTGTATCCCTCAGATGAACACTCTAATCAGTCCAGTTTTGATGTAACTTTCATTTCTCTTAGCTACGGAAATGTAACACTCATGATAAGAGCATATTAGCGTGGAGTGGATGGTTCTCCACGAGTTTACTTACTTCATCAATTTCGATTGCTGGAGTATTAGATCTTCAATTAACTCTAATCCAAGATTAGAAGTCTACAGACCTTTGTAATATAGTTCGGATTTAACCCTACGTAGTAGAATTTCGTTTATTCGTTCGAATAAGTGTACAAGATAAGAGAGTCCTGAAGTAGCCTGTACAATAAACGATCATAGATCACGCTCGTTGCCATGTAAAGTAGTTCATCAAATGTTATCCCTCTCTGTTAATTGAGTGTCGGCATCTTATCTCAAGTTTTCTCATTCGTGTAGATGACAGTTTTATTCTCAAACATCATCGCAGGAAATTTATTTATAAAAGTATTTTAGAGAGGGTTAGGGTCCTAAGAAAGACGATTCAGTAGTTTCAGGGGAAGGGTTTTATTGCTTAAGGGCTTCACTATCTCTCAATATGTACATTACTAAATAGGACAATTTGTGCTGGTTATTTGAGTTTCCTTAGAGGTAAATCAAAGAGAGTGAAAATCACTATGATTGTGCATGCAATGACAATTAGATCGAACACAATAAATCAAAGCATAACTACATTTGTCGTTGTTTATAGATTTTGAATTCTTTTGTGATGATATGGTTGGTTGGTCTTCGAAATCCTGGAATTCGTAGATTGAGTTCGTCAGATACCCCAGTAGAAGGGCAAGGTAAGGTAAGCTTTGCTGATCTTCAAGGAGTGTTGATAACGCCATCTTAGGAAGTATCATCCTAACTCCCCTTGAAGGTCGATTATCCCACAGCATTTAATTACACTTCATCGATCAAGTCTACAAAGCCTCTCATTAGACCTCATTACAGAAGCTTTTATTCAGGGGCTTAATGTGATTGTAAAACACTTCGTAAATACTCATTTAAGTGCCCCTCCTCCGACGTCTTCTAAAGCCACCAAAGACCACTTTCAATACAAATCAGATTTGCGAACGCTGATCATTCGGTTGGAATTTGGAGCAAAAAAAGTGTAGAAGAAAAAGGGGACTGAAGAGGTTAACTTCGAGTCAGTCATTCTAAAAACGCAAGCATTAGCTTGGAGTCGAAGAGCACGTTTACCGACGGAAGTGTGACACTAAAGACAATAGCATGTGTTTTAGCCATTAGCAGCATATGGGTGTTCAAAATACACCAAGCAGTAGCTTTGAATAAACTTAATGGAAGATTAATTTCAATGAATAACTGGAAAAATTTTGAATGTTACAATTCTTCTTCTGAATGCCATGGTTTCCTGTTTGCCAACCCTTGCTATGTATGGATCATCGTTTAGACATGTTTCAATGGCCATTATGCTATCATCCCGTCATACTGTAAAGAGTGTTCTATTTAGAGTACCCAGTAATGTGGAAATCAATTCTCGGACGCTGCAAATTTTCGCCCTAATAATTGTTATCGTATAGAGATGGACAACGAAATATAGTCTTATCTCTAAAAAAGCATTATTAAGAGACATCTATCCAGAACCAGCCCAACTTACTGCCAATGCATTCAATACATCTCAATTGAAATCTAATGGCATCTGTACTCTAAGACAACAAACTTAATGCCCCTTAAACCACACACGTAAAATAGCCTCTCCAATTTCAGCTATCACAAGATAATGTGCTGTCAAGAACTGAACATCAAAGAAAACAAACCGGGCAAACAAAAACATTTTAGCCTGGAAAGGGACCTCCTGTTATCAGACTTTTCCTCAAGTTGCATGTCGAGTTACAAATCTAACCTCCTCTTTCATACGGGGTACTTTTTTTACTCCGCTATAAAGTCCTCGAAAACTCACTTTGAGTTAATGATTGAAGCGTGTGACCCACTTAAGGGGTTGAAAGAATTCCCTAATTTAATTTACCTAACAATTCCGTTCGTGCGACCCTCTTTATTACAAAGTGAAACTTATATATTCCAAAAGGGTAGATTTTCGAGATGTGTCATCTATAAGTATTTCGCAATTAACATGGGAATCTACATGTGGGGTCCGTGCTTTAAAGGAAAAGAAAATGAAAGACTGAGTAGCGATGGACACTCTTTAAACAAACCTAGACATTGGAATGACAAGGCCTAATTCTAAATCTAAACCTGGAACTAAACATGACAACAGAACAACGATACTGCGCTAATCTATTCTCATTTTTCCCAAACCCTTCAATAGAATCGATCAAACTACAGGATCTTCGATCACTCAAATGAAGTGCTGTTACTCAGGATGACCATGAAGTAGGGAAATATTGAGTTTCCTGTCGAGAATTTGATGGCTGTTCAACAACAAAAGACCCTTCGGAAATGGGACAACTGAATACACTGAATCTCAAATGAACATTCATGATCTCCATGGCAAGCCATTAACGCGAATGTCTGATTGTGAAAAAGGTGTGAAAGTGGTGGGACTCTTTTATTTCGATTAGCTTCGCTTAATTTTACGACCCACTAATTAATCTGTTGAACAATACACCAAAACAGAGTGCTTTATTCTATTTTCAGGTCAACTTCAACCGCAATCGTATTATCCTGGTAATGAAAACTGATGGTTTAAGGACGCATCTATCTTAGATCCAATTTCAAGATAGTCAACCGAAAATTAGTCGAATGTTTGATATCTCCGTATCGAACAAAGCTGTTTCCGTAGCAGTTAGGCCGATCGGTAACATAGGCAAGAACATACATGCACTTAGAGGGATTTAACCGGAACCCCAAGTAAGTGGGAGGTCATATTAAAACGTCTGCGTTCTAATAAATGAGCCTGGACAAAAACATATATTACAACTGGAGGAAGCAGTTGATTTTGGATTAGATTATTAATTACATATTCTAAAAGGTGTAGAACTCAGCCAGTGGTAATGAAAGACTGCGGTTACGTTATCTCAATAAAGTTTTTATTTTCTTGAGAGAAAACTAAAATCATGTACTTTGTGAATGGCGGTCAGCAAGCAACTCCAAGTTTGCCAAGCTTCTCTTTCTCTCATTTCTATTCTTGATTCGTACTTTTTTAGTGTCGAGGTGTGTAACGCACAAAATCTTTTCGTGCCACAGATAGTGACAATTTATCTTGTCAAAGCTGACCTAAACAACTTCTCCCAGAAACGCGGAAAACCTATCATTGCGGCTCAAAACTTAACCAAAAAATAACCAAGTTCGTTGGAAATGATAGGTACTTGATAGGTGAAACAATACCGGGTTATCGGGAAGTAATTTAAACTTGGAATATGCTAATTTTAGTTAGAAAGAATAAAAACTGATCAGTATCATGCGATTGAAATCAGCTTTTTGCTCGACTGGCTTGAGAAATAGACTTTGGCACCGTAACGCCAGAGTAAGACCACGAGGCTCGTAATAACAGAATAACAAATAACAGATCGAGCCTGAGAACAAGATCTCAATATTTACCATTGTTCTTTCAAAAATAACACGGGTCTTAGCGAACTTCTTGATCTAGTTTTAATGAGTAGATGTCCGTATTTCCCTAGATGGCCCTTCAAAAGATGGCCCTTCAAAAGATGGCCTTTCTTGGATCAGTGTCATTGATAATCATCTCGACATCTGCTTCTAGTAATCTGGTTATACCAGCAGAACTGGAGAGAATAATTTTAAATCGATCCTCAGCAGAAAATAAAAACACGAAAAAAAATTAATACTAATAAAATTTAACTGAGAAAATGATAAATTTTCATGCAGAAAAATTAAAAGAAATAACACAGATTTAAAGGCTAAAAACTAATATTTGTTAAAGTAATTCTCGGAAAAAGACAATTATTTAATGCAAATTCCTTGAAGTAATAATTGCAGACGATATTGACTTATTTTCTTTGTGATTTTTTGTTTCGATATTATTTAACGTTTTGCGACAGCCTTCAAAAATATGCATCCCGGCAAATTTTAATTTAAAAAGATTGCAATGAAAACAGACTTTGTAAATGAATCTAGAAGATAGATAATCCAGAGCGGAAACCTCACAGTATTTGATATTTTGATGTTTGATGGCTTTAATCTTTTACACAACATTACTAAAACCTTTGGCTTATCGCAAAACAGCACATTATCTTACAATTTTGTCTATTAACTCTTCAAACTTCGTAGGTTCAAGGTGAAGTCTGTTGTGAACATAGTATTTTTGTCATTTTTTATAATCTTGATATGAAAGTGATAGGTATCTAGTTAGATATATGTATTTATCGATTTATTCGTATTAATATATGCATAAATAGAATCGAACAATTCATTTAAAAAGAAAAAAATCACTTACTAGATATTTTTAGAAATAATGGAAACAAATGAGTCGAAAACAAATGAGTCGAAATCAAATATTGCGTCCCTCTCGATCAGTGAGTAATTTTAGATTTAAAATTGTAAAATCTAGATCTCAAGAACTCGCTTAAGTTTCGGAAATTATATAATAAATATGAAGAAAATTCAAATTGTAAGAGTGTGTGTATGTGAAGGCTAGACATGAAGGTTAGACATGAAGGTTATGAGATATTATATATGATCCGTATGAATAAAAGTTGAATGGTATTGATTATCAAGGGTATTTGCTATACAATATTATACTGTAGAAATGTACTAATGTCTACAAACATATGTACTACGTGTAATGTTACATAAACACTTCTTTCATGTTCTGTATATGCATGTATGCCTATGGTATTTTATTCGGGACAAAAAATCAGTAGACAATACATTTTGATTAGTATTTTGATGAGTTGTATCATGTCCAAAACTGGAGCTATCAAAACACTAACAACGGGAAGGGGATCGGCTCGGGTATATATATTTTAACCCGAATGAAAGCGAAAGAGCTCACTGTCAAAGCTTCTCAGGTTGAAAATAAACCCAAGCGATGATGGCTTTACCGAGGGAACGAAACATACCCATTACAGTTTATATATCGCTGTGAATCAAAATGAATACTAGCTGTCTTGGATGGTAACTGATACACGCGAAAAGGCCACAGGCAGCACTGCGATACAGACAAAATAAGGAACACGTAGCAGAGTTGTGTCAAAACTTTGATAAGAAACGTCGGAAACAACTAGCTATAGACAGGATATAGATTGATTTTTCAACATGAACGTCGCTATGATATAAATACTTCAAGTCAAAACATGGAAAAAGAAAACACATCTGATAATAAAGGATCACGTCCTTCCCATCAAACAGTTCAGTTGGTGGATAATTGTAGTGTAACTTTCAAAGTATATCTTGTTTGTAATCGCTGTTCTTTGAAAGAAAGTCACAACAGTCGACTTGGGAAAGCAATTCATCACTGATAAGATAACTTGGAGTCTTTCTAATAACGTTGTTGTCAATTTAATGGAATGCTTAAAAAAACAAGAATTGAAATAATCATTAAGATTAGTTAACGAATTTGACTTAAAGTTAAAATAAATTAAGAATCATTGTAGTTCATTTTTTTCAGTTACTATGGCGCTAGTAATAGTCAGGTATTTTAGGCACAGCTTTTAATCTATTGTAAGTCAACTCTAACCCTCACTAATTACGAGGCAAAGGGCTAGATTCTGGCAGACATTAATATCACATTCCTGGGTCAAAAATAAATCATTCTTAACCTGTACTAACCTCGCGAGAATATCCAAATAAATGAACACTTTTTCTTAGTTTCTTGCACTTTATTCGTCTTGATGCATGAAATTATTGTGATAATTTATATCCTCAATAATTATCACAAGAGTTTTATTTATTTTAAAAGTTCAATATCTTTTTAAATAAAATGACCGAAGTAAAAATGCAATTTGTACAAGTTTCAAATGCAACAAGATACAAAGGTGTACAACTACATGGGAAAATCTCAAACGTACAAGGACACTCATTTTGGAGTATAAATTTAGAATTACAGTCGTAAACACTCTTCGATGCTTTCATTTTGAAGTGGTCGAATTGATTACCAATACTGAAATGAACGGCTAAGCTTAATCAAATAATCCTGGATTTGAAGAGCTACTCGTAGCTATTTGTCTGCTACTTCGGGCACTTCACAGACATGACGACTTGATTAGATGAGAGAACTATTGAACAAAATTACTGACCACGACCGACTCCCCTTGAAATGTACTTAAAACACAAGAAATTTCAAGGGCAAGAAAAAGGCCTTTAACAAAGGTGTTGACACATGCTTTGACGAGATCTCAGCTTTCTAAAATACGTCTTCTCTTTACATAAACGCAACCTATTGTTGATCAATGGGATGATTAAATCGCCTTTGCTGGTATTTATAAGGAAAGGGTCTTTAATCTCTCTACATGAAAACCCAATATCTTTTTAATCTCCACTCGGTTTCAAGCATGGAGGAATGTTCAGTTTTAACCTCTAAGTACCGGTAAAGGACCTATAATTGCGTGGTAATTACCCGCAAATCGTTCCAAATATCTTCAATGAAGTTCTATCTTCTGTCATGGTTGTGGTCATCAAAATCGATCAAAACGTGCAGCGTCTACCCTTGATAAAGATTGACGGGAATAAAACTCATCGCTTCAAGAGTGCTTAGTTCGTCTTATAAGGTTCCTATCGACAAACCTGATTATTGTAAGCCCCAGAGGCCAATTATCGTCCCTACAACTGTGTCACTAACAGTTGGTTTACAAGTTCTACAAGAAATTAAATCTTATTGCGATAAGGTTTGTACAAAACGCCGAGTGCGTCAGTTAAGAGAAATAAGGTTCCAACAATTGCCAAACGTTGACTCCGGTTAAGAAAAGAAAAACACCATCTCTTACCCCAACTAACGAAAGCGAAAAAAAACTAAAGCAAAATCTAGGGAAAAAAGGGTACGACCGTAGGCGAAAACGCGCGGGAAACCTCAGCCAATCAGCAAGCAGTGCAAATTGAATAGATTGTATATCAGTTCGTGGAGCTCTAATTAGAAGACAAACAAACACGTGTTTGTGTTTTGTGTGCGTGTGTGTCTTAGGGCATTTTAGTGAAGTTTGATCAAGTCATGGGAAAAGAAATTTGTTGAAGTAAGGTGATATTGTTTTAATAAGGCGTTAATGGTGTTCCAAGAACGCCATTCAGTGATTGTGTTTCTTGTCTAGTTCCTGTCCATTAATATAGCTAGGTCTTGAGTTTCATGGCAAACCCTTCCAGCTACGTCTGGCTCTTTTTCACTAAACAAACAAAAAAATGCCTGAAAATATCTATCAACGACGAAATAAAACCTTTTTCTAAAACCTAGAATTAGAAGCAGCAATTTCTCATGAATTATAGTGAATGTATATTGTCTTCAGTTCCTGAGCTTTTTAGTTGTCCACAAAGAAACAGCTTGTTTTTTTACGAGTGAAAAGGGAATTGTTCTGCAACTGGTTTTATTTTAACGAGTTTCACACCCGTTATACGACAGAAACGTGTATTCTTTGCACTTTTCGTACGGTGCTTTGTGAAGTCGCGAGGAAAAGGAGGAGATTTGGTTTACGCAGTTCCTCCTCTAATTAAAACATTCTTCAAGGAAAGAGCTTTGACACAAAAGTAGGGGAACATCTGTGGGGTAGCTTTTTATACCCACTACAATGTACACCACAAATTGCTTGGGAATGCCTAAATCTTATTGGCCAAAACGAAAAATATCTGTGGACTTTTATTCTCAATCAAGAAAGCTTGAGAAATTAGGAAAAATTAAAATGAAGGAACTGTAGGAACAAATGAGCGGAAAATATCTTCGCGCCAGTCTATTCCAAAGTCAATTAAAAGTGTTCGTTTTTCCAATTATTCTATTACATTATTCTATTTACTTGGCACCAGATTAGCACGAGTCGAAGGTTTATTCGCATTTGGAAGCAATTAAGACACATTTTGGCTTATCTCTCTGAACACGGATCAAAAATGTGTCTAAGAACGATGACTACATTGCCATACATGTCTGCATTAGAGTGAAGATGAAATATCTAAAGTATAAGAAGCATCAAATACCATCTAGGTCGAACTCATTTCGACATTCTAACATCACGATCGATTATCTGTTTGTAAGATTGTATACTACTATGAAAATCAAAAGAAAATTTTAATTGAAAAGTCCTACGTCAAAGACAATACGACTACTAGGGAATTGGTTTTAAATGCTTTAATATATATGCCTTAATGGACTTACAAAAAAAATCGAAAATTGAAGAAATACATAAACCAGACAATTATAGCGAAAATAAAGGCCGAATATCAGGGTCACTGAAAGGTTTAATGGATCTGAAATATACAGAATTAAAACTAAGCAACAAAACATGAGAATTTAGGATTAAAAAGAGAAGAATACAAACAAACCGAGTTGTAACTCAAGCAACATTATAAAAGGCTTGATGGTTCTAAAAATATTGGAAATTACTTTGAAAATTTAACACAAGGCTTACTAGATGACAGAAAAGAATAGAATAGATTGGAGTTTCTTTGAAAGAACAGTTTTTATCCACAACAATCAAAACTAGTTGAGTGACCCTTAAAGAAACTGAGAAGTGAAGTTTTAAAGACAATATGGTCAAAGTGAATTCGAATTGAGCAGAAGTAACATTATGGATGGGTTCAGTAATGGCCTTGAAAGCATTCCAATTTGGATTAGAGAATCTATGAAAAGAAATGTCTTTTTTCATTGACTATAGCAGGTTAATGGTGTGTTCACGTTACTTCCTGCCTTTTATGGGGATTTCTTTTCCACATCGAAGCAAGGAAATGCGCGTAAAAGCAATTTAAATTAGTGTTTATAAAGTTTTTGAGAGACCATATCCTAGCTATTGTCAACTGTAAGAAAATTAGAAGACATTAACCTATTTATTTCCTATAGCAGGAAATATTGAAAACGCCAATCAAAAGAAATTACAGGTTACCTAAATTCGGCACAGAATAGTGTAAAATTACACTAAAGTACTCTGCCCTCAAATCTTAAAGGTTTCTAAATCCTTTTTAATGTACCTACATTTTCAAATAGTTTGCAAAATGTTTTCTCTTATGGAAGCTGTTAATGTTTTACCCCCTGACAATATCATTCAATTAAGTTTTAAGGGAAAACATGAAAACTAGAAACATAATTTTTTAGAGTAAAAATTACGGCGGATTTTGATATTAAGATTATTCTTTTTGGCGTTTCTCCTATAATTATATATTTCCTTTGTTTTCATTTTTTCTTAGTCTTTTTTCATACTTCCCATTATCAAAACATACAATCCCACCGGCTTCAGCGTGGGATGGACATCTTAATAAACTTGAAATACAAACAATCATTTATTCACTTCACTTCAAATCTTTCTTTTTTTTATTTTCACTTGTGTTAGGATATTAAGGAAAGAGCAAACCATACTAAAATAGTATAAGTCGCTATTCTCATTATTTTTTTCCCAGCCCTTAATTTTCAAAAATTAACGTTTTTTACAAATTTTTTTTACTCTACTACTTTAATTCTAATGAGAAGATAAAAAGACTCTTTCATCGTTAATAAATGTTAGTATTATTTGGCAAGGTAATTTCACGCGCTCTTATTGGACAACTTGGGGCCGCATAACTTACGGAAAAGACCAACAACCTTATTTTTGTTTTCGCCTTACTATATAATAAACATATCTACATCGCTTGCTCGGTCCGTACGTAAGTTATGGAATCTTGTTTTTTCGACTTTTTCGGTAGTGGAAAACCCTCGGTTCATAACTTACGGCCCCCGCGCTAGGTTAACAAGAAGTGTATATATTCATACCCATCAGTGAAGTCATGACAGCACATTGCAATATTGGTTGTTTAATAGTTTTATTAGTTCACCGATTTTCCCCTCAATTCGTGGTTCCGGCTCAAACAATAGCCAACCAATCATTGTAGCAATGGCTTTCCCCAGTGGAATACATCTTGTCCCACAAACACAATCATAAACTGCCTGTTTTCACAAAAGTTTCTTCCATTACTTGAATTTGATTCTCGTATTTCTATAGAATGTTAAAAATCCCAACAAAATGTAAAAATCTGTTTGTGATCAGAATCTCAGGTGCGCAGTTTTCTGGCAGACTTTGTTTGGCTTGTGGGACATAGCAACATTAACTATGGAGTTTCGGAACCATGAATTTCTTGGTTTCACTCAACAGAATGGGAATTGCGCATGCGCTTAATTAAGGGCTTACACAGACCCCTGTGTGTTAGTAACAAGAAGTCGTAATTGGATCATACTTATAAGATGGAAAGCCGTTTCAGTGCTTGTTTGCACTTCTAGAATTCATGTAATGAGGTTGCATCCAAACAGAATACAAAGAAACTACTTCCGCATTATTCAATATCACCCCGTGTAAAATTACAAGTAAACTCTCTCGAATGGCAAGCGATTTCTACCGTAACACCCTATAAAACACTTTTGCAACCTTCTATGCCATTTAGGCATGTAAGGGGAATAGTTCATTTTTTGCAATACGACCTGCATAATCATAAATGCAAGGTGCAGACAATGAAATTTGCAATCGCAATCCGGACGACGCCTATCTGAAATAGTTAATGTTTATCGATCGAACAATAAAGTGTAAAGCCGGCAGAGGAACAGAAAAGTTCTTACGGGTTCAAAATGAACAATAATTTTAAAGATTTTTTACTGGCTTTATTTCTTGCAGCCCATCAGGCAAAGAATAGCAACCATTTGAGGAAAGTACGATTCACATCAATCTTTTTATTTACACGAATCCGGGATTAATCCCAAACTCTATTTTGTCCATTGTAAGTTACTACGAGAAAAATCGACTCGTGTGAAAATGGAGAAACGCCCGAGTAATGTTCACACATCTAAGACGTTATCAGTACAAAAAGCTTGGCGTTTCTGTTGTTTTTAATAAAGGCGAAGCAAAATCGTATCGGAAACGATGATAACCTTTGGTTTGGGTGACGTTCGAAGCTAAAGGCTGTCAAAACTAAATCGTCCTATTTGTCAGCCAAGACATTGGTGGTTTTTAATTAAAAATTTCTTAACGAAGTTAAAATTACAATTAAGCTAAGTTTATTAACACTAACTATACTATATGTAGTGTTTAAAATAAACAAGCGGGAGTGCTATTTGGTTAGAAAGGCCCCATATAATGTGTTTTGTTTTTCAAACCAGAAAAAAAGAAACCCTTAATACTGGCTTAACATTAAGATCAAGCCATAAAACACTAGCCTTTAGCCAGGTTGAGTCTATAGTGGGAATTAAGGCTGGCGTAGCGGTAGCGCACTCGACTCTCACCTCTGGGGTCTCGGGTTCGATTTCTGGACTCGGCATTTCATGCGAGTAGAGTTTCGTGTTGGTTCTATCCCTTACCACGAGGGATTTCTCCGGGTTCTCCGGTTTTCCTCCCTCCACAAAACTCAACACGGCTAAATTCCAATTCGATCTGTGAGGTAGCCGAGCCCCAACTTACGTCAGCCCAGAGGTTGTTTCAGGGTTCGATGAAAATTGATTGCAAAAATTGATAGTGGCTCATTTCCCTTTGCGGGGACAGACGAGAGAAGTGGAGTGTTCCGCGTTTAGGCTATCCTGAAGTACATGATTAGACGAAGTTAGCACTGTGTGTTTGACCTTGTTGGACATCCTGAGATATTAAACTAAAGGTTATCCGTTTTAACAGTCCTCTACTATCGTTTTGTTGTGTCAATCAACTGTGCATGCATGCATTAACCAAATGTTTAATGCAAGTCATTTCGATTTCTCCCCTGGCTGGGTTTTACCCGGCACGAAAAGAAAATTTTCAATCTCAATTCATTAAACCAATATAAATTGTCTTCTCAAATTCGCAACATTTATTTCTTTAGAACCATTATTTATCTATTCGCAGCATTTGTTTCTTTATGTTATTTATCTATTAATCATTATTTCTCTATTTATTGAGATTAAATTATTAATCGTATCGATATCAAATTATTAATTGTATCGATATTGAATTATCAATCGTATCGCAGAATAATGTTTGTCTATTAAGATAAAATTAACGCATTGATTTTAAAGCTTGGTTATTTTTACTGATTGTAAACACCTCTGCAGCTTATCCTGCTTACACTTTCTCGTTCTAAACAAAATCCGGTTAAAAGAAAAATAAAATCCCCTATAACAAAAACAATGCTGTTCCTCAGTGAAAAACATTTCCTATTTGCCTGCTCTTCCTTTAACTGTTTTGTTCTTTTTTTCGATTAACAATAACAACTTTATAATGATAACAAAAACCTTATTTGATGTAGTCAACTAAATACGCTTAGCTTCACCACTACCAAAACTTTGGCACTACCGCCACTAAACACTCCTGCCAAAACTTTATTATAAAAACAAAAATAAAAATAAAGAGAATTACTATATATAATCTAAAAATAAACAATACATAATATTATAGGAAATATGGGGGTAAAACTAAAAAAATAAACTTGAATATTTTACTACTGGGTTCGTTTTGAAGACGCAATTTGCGTTTCAATCTCTCTGGAAAAGTGTTCCGAACAAAACGTGTACAGTTTGACAGACTAGAACTAGAGGACACGACAGCAGTCACGGGCGTGGTGGAGCACCTTGCACACGAGTGACAAGAACTCTGGTGATAGAAGTATTTCATGACGTGACTCAACTTTTCATTGATTGATTGACAGCCGCGTGGACGAACTCTTATCAGTACATCTACCTGCTCAATTAACATTCAAAACACACTTCTTTCACACGAATTTTCCTGTTCTAGACCTCAAAGGATTGTTTAAATAGTACACACCCGATCTAGCATATTTTTCCTTAAAAAACACGTACATTGTTGAATATTAGTTAGACAAAAGCCTAAACAAAATCGACCGTCTTTCTACCGTATGTTGGTTTTTAGCATATTCGAATACTAAGGTTCTACTAAAATGCCAACGTCTCGCACACCAGACAGAAATTCAATCTTATCTTTACAGTTCTTTAAACCACCACCTTACGATAAAGAGCATATCTCTTCAAGAATTGAGTCTTAAAAAGCAAATGCTAAAAACCAAAAATAGATCTTGGTTCTTCAAACGCTATTGATAGAAACTTGTTGTCAGAAATATCGGATGCTGATTGACTTTGATTGATGGCTTTCAGGCAATTAGTTGATGTGTTGACAAGATTGACAAAGAGGCGCCACTATCAATATCAAAGCCTTTACCCCTGATGAAGCCCACACGTCCGTATTTACTCCTATCAAAAGAAACGGAATGCTGCTGGATCATAATGTAAAAATAATTACGACAAGGAAAGCTTGTGACAAAGAAAGCTTTCGTGCCTTTAGGCGCTTGAGGTTATGTTTCCGTCTTAGTCAAAAAACTCAGACAAAAAAGCTATTCATTTGTTTCTTTAGTACATAAATTTTCATTTTTCTCCAAGCTTGAATATATATGTGTCTCCAGAACACAAGAAAGTCTCGTTGAAATTACTGTATAATTGTGTATAAACGAGACCCAAAAAATAAAAATGTTCAAATGTCAATGTTCAAAAGAGAAAGAGCTTCTAGGGGTTTCATTTTTTGGTGAGGACATAGACTGTCTTTCAGTTATCTGTCTATAAGCTTATTCCCACATCCTAAATAACATCAGTCTGCACTGATATAGTCCTAAACATCTGAAGAAGACCTGTTGTAATATAGAAAAACTACACAAAGTTAATGAGAAACAGTTTTATAAGTTGAGATCAACTTTTTTTCATGTTTTGCCAGTTTTTATGGACAGACACTACAGACTGCTTTTCTTTTATTTATGTGCTTTGACGAGAAAAAAATAAATGTAGGATTAGCGACAGGAGTTTCCTGTGCTATCGTCGTTAAAATCGCTTAATAATCTTTAACAGGCTCTTGGAATTAATGACAAACTACTTTGAGAGATCTGTAGATAGCTGCAGGGCTTTGGGAGAATATGTATTATAATAACAACTGATGTTAATATTCTATGCATGGCTGAAAAGACGTAAAAGAACCCGAGGAGCTAGTCGGCTTCCTAGCTAATCTTGATTGTGTCGAATAAAAAAGCTGAGAGAGACTCAACATTTGTGTTAAAATAAGGCAAAATATCCTTGGCCGCCAGTATTTTTAAGAAATTATAACCACTTTCGATGTCATTATTAACACGAAGACCAAAATACAAAAAAAAAATCTTTTGAAAATATGAGTGAAACAGAGCATGGGAATATTTTTGGGGCATTAAATTTATTTTTCAATTGTGGGGAAACTTTCGGTTTTTAACATAAAAGAATTGAATTGAACCAGAAAAGTAGCGTATATCATCGTTTTCAAGTAGCATTAAAAAAGAATAATGAAAGTATCTCTTGCTGATCCACACGCTCTAGACGATACTTGAAAGGCGATGAAGTTTAAACTTGATCGTGATGAATGGTCTGGTCTCAGAACTTCAAGAGAGCCTAAAATTACCGATTACAAGTAACTGATATTTATAGCCCAAGTTAAAGCGAGGAGCAGACCCTTTTTGTTTGGTCAAGAGTTTCAAACAAGTTGTGAATTTTTAGAAAGAAATTCGTGTTGGATACATTGCACGGAGTGTTAATTTTATTGCTTCCAGTGACTGAATGAAAAATAAATGATCAACGTCATCTTAATGGGACAATAGATCAAATTATGCATCATGCGATGCGCAGTTAAAGTAAGAGTTTTTATCGAGTTTTAATAGCGCTAATGATAGAGGTATTATTCTAGGACTACAATCTCCTAGACCAGAGGAGATAAGTAGCATAAGGAAACTGTTTACACAGTCAATGCCTCTCTTAACGTCCTAAACATTTCAAGGGGTTATTCGTCCTCGATAGCTATACAGCTCCGCCTTCTTAAAAGGGGCCATGACCCACTTGCTCTTCACGAGTCTCATCAAGACCAGCTATAAATCTTAATTTCACTATAATTTAAAAAACAAAACCCCAGGCCTATACAAACAGTAACCACTTACTAAAGCCTCACTAAGTGCTTATTCTACTTTGAGGGCTTTTTTATGGATTTGAATTTGTCTAGCCGATTACCACGAATCCGTCCAAGCGAAAAACGCGACGAGGCTGGCTGAGCCATCTAGATATGTAATTACCCCTCTATTAATATGGATCCACAGTCATTAAGGGTTATAAATACAAATGGCATTTGTGGCCTGCCAAAGGTCTCTCTTAATAACAGCCACTTGAAAGTAACATGGGAATGCTATTTGCCTAAAAGATCATTTTTCAATTCAGTTGTCTGGAGGAATAAGTCAACAATATTGGACAGGGAACGAGCTTCTCTTTCTTGTTGAGTGGAAAAACGAGTGGATGCGCGCTTAAACGTGTTGTCTTTTAACACGTTTTTAGAAAATTAAGATTAAAAAGCAAATGAAGTCTGGTTCAACTAGTAGAAGAGAAGTTCAAAGTATAAAGACAAGGAGAAAGAAATCACGGAAGAGTACGCGTTCTACGTAGAGTCCTTGGGAATCAATTATAGCCAAGGGTTTTCTAGGACTGTCGAGTTTTCTAAGAGCAGAAATGCATACACGATAAGACGTGGAATAGAAATATACCAGTATCGCTTTAAGGCCCTTCTTGAAATAGCACTTAAAAGGGGCTTGAGCCACCTTTGAGAAAATAAAGGAACGAAAAACAACCCTATTTCCGACTCATATAAGAACTTTATGTTCTCTAGACCTGGGCGATTTTGGTTAACTAATCTACAGAACCTTCCATAGTGTTATATTATAAACATGGATATTACACGTACTTGAATAAAAATAAATAAAATCAAAAAGAGTGAAAAACATCTATATCAAGTGAAACGTAGTCTGGCATATTGGAACGATTATCATATATTTCATGGGATGATAAAAGTATTTTTCATTTGGAAATAAGGTTTATTAATTAAACTAAGAACATGACTAAACCATTATTTCATCAGCTGTTCGATTGTCTTAAGAGCTCTTTGCTAAAACGCCTGCATTTTTAACAAAGTCAACCTGTTTTTACATGCTTTTGTGCACGTATTTAGACAGCACGAATAAATGAATATTGAAATCGTCTTGTCATGTTTGGAAAATCTTCGAAATAAATATGGACTGTAATTTGAAAAGTCAGTGGTTAAGTACCAAATATATGTAATCTTTATTTGGGCTATGACGAGATTATCAAAAATGTGTTCTTAAAAGCTTGTAAATTGGAAGTAATTTCTGGCACACTACAAATAGCTTCTCCTTTTATGTTATAATTACTTAAAAGCATTGGTCCTTAATTATGCAATATCACAAGGTCAATATTACTGAGCTAATCTTAGTCTCTCTGAATATCTAGTCTCTGATATCAAGGTGACTTTTGAAAAAATTAATGTTTGATTTAAAGACATTAGCAAAGAGTAAGACTTTTATATATACTTAGTAATGGCCTTATGTAAGGCTTTTGTTGTACAAGATATTTGCTATATTGTATACAATTGATTTCACTTTCCAATTCAGTTGTCAGGGAATAATTTGTGGCACCAATGTTAGCATCTTAAACATATTCCTTTAAAAAAATATATATATATATATATATATACACACACACACACACACTCCTACTAACATAGGATCTTAAGCTTATAAATTCTCCTAAAAAAGAGCTATAGAGCTAGAAAAATACCAACATTAATTTTCTTTTTTACCACGTAATAAAATGCACATCACTCTAAATTTGATGATGAATCTTGCTTTTAAAATACCATTTTATTTTTCAAAACAAAAACTCTCTTCCTTCAACAAACTCAGATTTTATATCAAAGATAATGCACCCTTTGTACAACTATTAGTAGATTTTTGCAACCATTGGAAATAAATAAATATTGGTATTTTACAAATTACAACTTATATTATATTGGGAATACAGTATTCCCACATACATTTTTCAGTCTTGCCTGTTAACCATCTTTTTACTAAAAATAAATGATATTAAAAGCTAGAATAGGGCTTTCTCTGGAAATTAGATCATTATTACTTTCTTTTCTATTTTTTTTTTCTTCAAAATGTTAAAGAGACTTAGTTCTTTTCATTTTTATTGGGTATGTGTGTTGTACATGTGTGTGCAGTGAAATAGTATGTGTGCTAGTACCAAAACATAGAAAAGTCATCTCATTAGAGGTACTGATATCAAAAGGCAAAAAGAAACTAAACATCATTATGTCAATTACTGCAGTTCTCATTATTCTGAGAACTCAGACATTTCAACAGCTTGTTGCGAAATTGTTTTTTTTTTGCTGCGGCCAACCAAAAATAATCAGTTGGTATCTTTAATATTCTCGATTGGCAGCAGTGAAAAACAAATTCCAGTGGGTAGCTCCAACCAAGTTCACAAAATACTGAGAATTGCAGTAATTATATTTATAAGCATTTTCCAGAGCTTCCACTGAGTACTAACCTAAGCTAGAATAAAAAATATAGTGGATAATAAAGAAATTTCCATCATGATAGGATAGTAGCAAAAAACCCATTGATTTTTCAAATCCAAAATAATAGCAACTGTCTTATTTTTCTTGATATTTTTGGTATTTTCTTGTTTAGACCAAAATAACTAAATTAAAATGATAAGACCTCTAAACTATATGGCTGAGAGTCTCAAAGATCATTTGCCTGTACTTCATAGGTTATTAAGTTGTAAATTTTCTATAAGACTTGCTAGAGGTGCATTAAGAATGTGCCTACAACTTCATTTGTGCCTACAACTTCATTTGGTTACTAATTTCCATAATAAAGCTTAATATTTGATTGTTTGTGATACTATGGGAATGGCTGTGAACTGCTATTAATTTAAAAAATATCCAATATAATAGAGAATATATTTTATATAATATGAAAAATACCTTTCTATATGCTACTTCCACACAGAAGCATTTAAGGGGTTGGGGAGTGGCAATGCGGGGTATGTCATTTAATCAGCAAACATTTAAAAAAGCATTTCTTTAGTTTTCTTTATGTCCTATGTCAGTGGCTTGATAATGGTGTAGACCTTGTGATGACTTTGAAACATCCAGAAGACATCAATAGGTACCTATACCAAGATATACAGGAACAGAGATTTGCCAGGTTTGGGAAGGGCTAGACCTTAAATTGTGGTTAATTGTGCTTTGAGAAGAATATTAATGTAGACAAAGAATAAAAAGTGTTTCAAACTAAAAAGGAGGGCACAGCTTTCAAGTTGAACATTATTTCTAAAAAGATGGGAACTAGCACCTTACACCACAAACACACAGTACCAACACAGGTGGAAGTCAAAGTTTAAAAGTTCACGGTCTCACAATTCTACAGTTTGTTTATAAAACTCATTATCTTTGTTAAGGACGTTCGGCATTGCTCACGCGCAGCATTTCTGCGCACGTCACATTATATTGCGTGACAAGCTGACTTGCAAGTTTCAAGTTTTCAAATCAAGTTTTCATCGAAATTATTTAAAAATGCGTAAAAATCATCTAGAAGTGGAAAAATTACAAAAAACGAAAGTGTTGAGCCGTCAAGACTTTGATTTATAAGCTAAGAAAACAGAGAAAAACAACGGATATCGCATGTTTTGAAAAGTTTCCGCGCGCCATATGTCACGCTCTTCGTCGGTAAGTGAATGATTAAGACTTTGAGATTAAATCTCTCTCTAAATCAAATGGTGACCTCCCTTTTTTATTACATACACTTAAAGAAACACTACACATGAGCCTTCTCTCAGGTTTTTTTATTATTATTATTATTTATTTATTTTTCGAAGCGAAATGCGAATTTATCTGCTTCATTTCGACCCGCGAAAGCGGCAAAAAGCACCATTTTCGTTGAAGACGTACTTTCTCTTTTTCCTTGAAAAAATATTGGCTTTAATACCGCTTTTAATAAGCAGTTTATTAATTGCAAAGTCATTGTAATACCTTTTCCCACAGTGATATGTAAGTTTTTGGCCTAAATTATTTTTTTGTTTTCGTCTCTTGATAACTTGTCACGCAGCTCATGATGGGTGCGACATCACCGACTTCAAAGTCATTTTACTCGAAGGATTGAATGGTGACCCCACAATTTTTTTGTGATTACTTGTGTGTCTAATGTTGTTTTATCAACTGTCAAAGATTCAGAAAATTTTCATTTACTTTGGATTTGCCCGCGAACGTCCTTAAAGGTTAAAATTTTATTGTCCTTTGACATTATAAGGTTTGACAATTTTAAAAGAAGTTTTCTTAACCTTAGAATAATTTCATATTACCAAATTTTCTTGATAACACAAGTAGAGTTACTAGTTTTAAAAACACGATAATACTTTTGATTTTTGAAACTTTTAATGTTTAAAACTTTTAATTTTTGAAACTTTTAATTTTTAAAACTAGTAATTTCATATTAATTTTAATTTTAATGTTTTGATAAGAAACTCATTTGTATTCATTTATATTTTAGTTGAGTAAGGATTAACTTGTTGTTTAAACTAAAGTGCTATTAATCAAAATATCAAAAGAATAGAAGAAAGTGGTCGACGTTATTCCAAGGAGTTGTGCAAATGTTATCATTGAGCACAAAAGTTGTTGGAAGATTAACCAATATTTCGATCAAATGATTTTAGCCTCAATATTAAGTTTGACGCACAAAAACTAGAAGCAAAGCAAAGTTAAGCACCTATCTATACTCTCAGCTAGTCTATTAGTAGCTACAATACTATACAAATCCTAGATTTTAAACTAACAGAGAATTAAAAGTTGGATTGACAAAGTGGAACCTACCTCGAGAAGAGAGCCAAACTTTCCATTGAATAAATGAGCAGTTTGTTCGAATTTTACTGTAAACAAACTGCTAAGATGCAGAGAAATCATACTTGAATGTAAGCTAAGTCCATAATGTACGGAGTCGAAGTATTTTTTTAAGCATTTTTCCAAGTAAAAGTTCAGCTGCAAACACGAACTACTTTTGTTTGAAGCAACTCGCATTTGAACTCTGAACTTTGGCTGTCAAAAACATTGTTACGTCACAGCAAATAACGGCTTGTGATTGGTTGGATACATTGCGCGCGCTTTTACGCTATTACACACAGTGACCACAGGAAACCCATATATTTATCGGCTGTGTAAAATTTCCCGCGGAAGTTTATACGTAGATTAAATAGACATAGAAGGGGCCGTTCATTGAATTTAGAAATTAAAAGACAGATTATATACATCCATTTCGTCAGTAAATGAAGGGAAGGGCTTTTGTTTACAGGGAGTTGTACGGGTGCGGATCCAATTTGTGAAAAAGTCGCGGCACGGTCAGTGCCGTAAGCGTGCCTTGCCGCGACCGTGATGTTTTCTAGAATTTTGAAGTTCCTTGCCACGCCTTGACCGTGTCCACGCCGTGTTCGTGCCGCGACCTTTCACAGTCATACGAAAACTGCTCTATTGCTAAGGGGGTGACGTTCACGATTCGCGCGCGTGTTTTGGGCCAGAAAACAGGAAACCCCAAAAATCGCGAAAAGCATCCAACACGGCATAATAACAAGAGAGCTTGAAATCAATAGAGAATAATGCAAATAATGATACAACAATCCGACGTAAAATTGATGTAAAAATCAAACATCAAGACTAGATTGACTTTGTGAATGATTGATAACCTAGTTATAATGAGGTTTCCTACAAAAGGAAACCACCTGGGTCCGCCACTGTTGTGGATAGCAGATAGTGCTGGGGTTTAGCCGTGAAATGGACTGGGGGCCGGCTATACTCTCCCCTGATGGCTGCGGGCTAGAGCACTAGTAGTTGCTGCCAACTCTACTGTGTGCTGAGGGACAGAAGGGCACTTAATCGCCCGTCAGGTCCGAGAAGTTCATACTCCGTCTCAGCTTCTAGTCTCGGGGGTATCGCTTGAATGCCGCCGGTATCTATAAGTGAAAATAAAATTATCAATTTACATCCACCTTTTACACCGAAATGTCATCCTCCGTGGTATCTGTAAGCATGCAGTCCTGGTATGTCCACTTTGGTGACAGAGCACAAGAATTGTACCTACTACAGTAAGCTGAACACACCTCAGAAGATCCTTTGCATTCTGTTTGCCAGGAAATACTAACTGTGGTTCTGTAGTGCTAATATGGTACAAACATCTTGCAGATTACCGTGGAGTGTACATAACAGAATTAACAAAATTATGCTAAGAATATGCCAATTTTTTAAAATTACGTGTCACTTCTGAAACAAGGGTCTTACAATACCAGTGCAGATCATTAGATTTGCTGTACTGCCTTTTTTTTTCAACTAGAAAGCTTTAAAGAAAAGCCGAAAGACTTTCATCAAGTAGTTATCACTGGCCACCCAGCCCTACTGGACTTTTTTCTATTTTTTAATTTTATTTTTAATTTTTTAATTTTTATTTATACTTTATTCACATTAAAGAAGAAAAAACAATACATTATGTACAGTGCACATTACAAACGTCAGGGATTATCTTATCAAAAAATTATATAATGTTCTAAATTCACCAAGATGCTATGAATGGTCACCCATCCGAGTACTAACCCAGCCCTACTGATCTTGACTAACTATCTTAAAAGCACAGCGCATTTAACCACTCGTCTATCGATTTAAAGAATTAGCATATCAATACCGGCCAAAACAATGCAGCAGATAGACTCGATTATTTTGCTCTTTCAAATCCATGTGAACCGTGGTTAGAGCAAGGGGTTGGTCGTATATGGTCTGGGGGCCG
>JAAAQI020180333.1:0-22795 GCA_011800005.2 Stichodactyla mertensii
GGTCAAGCTCGGAAATCCATACTGCGCCTCAGCTTTCAAGGGAATGTCTCGGGGGTATGGTTAGTGTGTTCACAGTGTTTTTGAATAAATTACCGTAGCAGACCCGGGTTCGAATCCCGAAAGGTTCACATTTTTTCTTTTCTTTCTTTTTTTAAATTTTTTTGTTTCATTCTTTTTCTCTTTTCTCTCTTTTTCTTTTCTTGTCTTTTTTCTGTTTTGTGTGTGAGGTTTTAAATGCGACAATCCAAGACAACCTCAGTTTTTGCCTGAAGGTTTTGCTCCTCCGCACAATAGCCATCTCCTCAACTGGACTACACAACACTGTTCTATTGATTCTCTATGAATTTTTGCTCCTGGAATAAACACTAGGAATTTGGTGCAGATGTCCTTCCAAACAATCCATAGGTGTTTTGTGAACTCGACTGGAACCAAGTCCTCTGCTCGATTTGAAAAAGGCGAATAAGTTAATTGCTGAACTTTTTTCTTAAATAAGCAAAAACTAAATGTTTTCCCTCAAGATTCAGCATTTGGCTCATTTTATGAATACTGTAATAAAACAAACAAACAAACAGCTACAACAAACAAACAAACAAACAAACAAAAATACTAAACCTTTAACCGAACGTTACCTGTCTCTAAATCGCCATCTCACAGAAGGTCGAGTTCCAAAAATCAATAAGCTATATCTGACTCTATCCTGACCAATAGAATCGATGGTGCTTTTAAGAATGTCTTTCATTTTATCAAACTTTTGGTATGAATCTGCGGCAGTTGCGCTGATGGCAAAGGCGAGGTCAGTCATCGGGATGTTGGGATTATCTAAATAAGAGAAAAGAAAGGATGGAAAAAAAGAAAAAGATAGCATTTTACAGTAACACCATCACATCAACTTCGTCCTCCCCTAACAGCAAAGCAAAGGCACTACAATAAAAATAACGATTCAAAGCAATAGCAACAGCATCACTAAAAAAATTAACTCCAGCAAGACGAACTGCGTTTAATATTTACTTTCAAAGAACTTGTTCATGATTTTCTTTGCTATCTTGTCATCATCTTCTTCATCTGTTGTATTCACCAAATTTTTCTTGTTTCCTGTTGTCTTTTCCAGTTCCTCAGGCACCGACTCACTTCCAAATGCTACTGGGATGACCTGGACACCGGCTTTCTCAAGTCCTTTAGCAGCCATTACAATATCGTCTTCAGATTTTCCTGAGCGATCATCAGCGATGACAACTAATGCTTTCCTTACATTTGGACGGGAGCTATCGAACAGTTCTTTTGCGCTCGTCAAGGCGGCGTCCAAATTCGACCCACTTATTTTTCTGATGTCGCTGACCAAGTTTAGTAGGCTTTCATCGGTTGGGAAGGACTCTCCAAATCGTATCTTTGATACAAATATCATTAAAAAATCATTATATATAAACTACGTAAATTCTTGACGATGATGTGTGCATCGGCACCACAAATTCCTCACTCTAACGAAAAATACCCATATACCCCTCATTAGTTGACCTTTCCCGAATTCGCTTCGATGATCACGAAACAATGGTTATAAGTCGAGACTGAACTTGATTATTTTGTTTATCAACGCCAACCTCCACTTGAAACCATTTTTTCGTGATCATCCATGGGAAAAGTCTATTCTCTTATCGACCGACTATCGCGGCCGGAACTCTCCTACTTTTATAAGCAATATGGCAATAGCAATCCAGACCAGTTATCACCTACCTCAGTCTTGGGTACTAATCCATGGACTATGATGCTATACTGAATTCTTCCCTGTCCATAGTTATTGATGATATTCTTTATGACATTCTTCATCTTCAGGAAGTTCTTATCAGATTGGACGGCTGTCGAGCTAACGACAAATGCAAGGTCCGTCTCTGGGACTGAAGGGAGATCTGAAAAACGAAAAATGAATAAGAGAGAGTTCATCACAGAAACCAATCTTGAGAAATTTTGTTGGAGATATCAAAACTCATATTTGCAGTTTTGGAATTGTAAAATTGATATGTATACATAATAAATTTTAATTACCCTCTATTACTTTGCCCATAATTTTGTCACCCAGTATTTTTGGATCTTCATTGTCATCAGTTTTTATTAAATTCTGCTTGTTTGTTGTAGCAAGTGAGAGCTCCTTTGGATCTGATTCGGTGCCCAAAGCAACTGGAATGACACGAATGCCTTTTTCTTCGAGGGGACGGACCTTCATCTAGAAAAGAATAAAATATTTTAGGTCACCCATTAAAAAATAAAAAATCTCTTCATTAAAGTGCCTAGTTGTTCACTCACATACACTACCACTACATTTTGAGCATACAACTCTCAGCTCATATGTTGATTTTTACAGAGAGAGGAAAACTCTCGCGCCAAGGGAAAGAACAACACGTTTAACAAACTGTACTCACATGTGGCATCCGCAGGGCTCGAACCAACGGCTCGAACCAACGACCCGACCCGTTGGACTTACCGTGGTAAGAGGCGAACGTTTTATCCATACCACCCAACTATCTATTCATCCATCCCTTTCTCCATCCATCCACCTGTTCATTTGTTCCTCTTCATCCATGTATCCATCCAAATCCCCCATCCCCTCTCCTTCCTTTGTTACCTAGCCAGCATCAATCCCCAGCCACTCTTCCCTTTCTTCACTCATGCACTCTCTCCTCATACCTTGACATCATTGTGACTGCTATCAGATCTCTTGTCAGCAATCACAACAAGCACCATTTTAGCTGTTGGCCTTGGGTTCTCGAACATCCTCACTGCTTCCTGCAGAGCCATATCAAGGTTAGCACGTCTGTTCGTCATAGACACAGCGTCAAGTGATCTCGTTAGCTCTTCCACTGATATTTGACGACTTCTAAACGGGATATTTATAGTTGGTCTGTCACCGTATATCATCAAACTGTAGCGGATCTTACTGGTTCCATAATTTTCAGCAATTCTTTTGATAGTGTCTTTCATTGTTTCAAAATTTTTAGCGGATTTGACGGCAGTGGCACTGATAGCGAAACCAAGATCGAGCTCTGGTACGCGCCGTTTCTCTGTAAAAAAAGGAAATAGCATTAGAAACCTTGCGGTTTATGATATTTCAGTTAATCTGGTAATGATCTGAATAAGAAAAGGAAATACCATTAGAAACCTTGCGGTTTATGGAATTTCATTTAATCTGGTAATGATTTGAAAAAGAAAAGGAAACGAAAGGGAGAAGGAGAAAGAGACGCTTATCGACTGTGTTTTCTCCCTTAGCTCACCAAAAAGGATAGAGAGAAAAACTGTAATGTGCTATTGAAATATGCAGTAAATACCATACTAGATAGAAATTCATTTAATTTCTTACGATTGGCAATCTTGTTCATGATCTCAGTCAAGATGTCTTCTGGTTTTTCTTTTTCATCGACTTCCATCATGTTCTCTTCATCTGGGGTCGTAACTACCAAGCCCGTTGGATCCGATTCTTTTCCGAATGCTATCGGAATAACAACGATTCCTTGTTCGTCAAGTCGCTTGCCGTGTTTCTTAAGTTCCTCTGGATCACTGGTTGATTTCTTGTCCATAATTATAACTATAACCTGTGCAAAAATGCAAAGTGGTAATACAACTTATTGAAATATCTGGATGCGCACAAGGCCGGGTGCTGTAGACTTCCTTCCGATGCAGGTAGAAGGGAAAAGAAAAGAAACTGTTGTTTTGTTCATGCGCTCATCTCGCTGTTATTTTTTTCCCCATTGTCTTCAAAATACAACACAAGAAATAATATCAAACAAGCAAGGAGAAAAATAACTGACCTTTTTAACACCAGCCCTGCCGTCTCTTTCGAATACTGTTCTTGCCAATTCTAGAGACTTATCAAGCGCTGTACCGCTGGCCCTTGGGATGTTCTCCACCAATTTCTTGAAGTCTTCGTCAGAAGGGAATTTTGATGAGAGCCTTACTTGGAGAGATGGCGTATTGCCAAATACAATTACGCTATATTTCAGACGATAGGTGCCGTATTTGTCAATGGCAGTTTTTATGACGTCTTTCATGGTTTGGAAGTTGGTGTTTGCGTCTATTGCTGTGGCGCTCAGCACAAAACTCATGTCCATCTCTGGGATTGATTGAATTGCTAAAGAATTAAACAAACAAATAAACAAACAATGATAATGATGATGATGATGATAATAATAACAGTATACTCAATAGCCCAATTATCAAACTTTTGTTTGAATACCGAAACATCCTAGCCATAAACCACTCACAGCACGCGAGCTTTAAGGTTATCCAATCAGAATGCAGTTACAAGTTATAGTCACGATATACACCGGTAACGCAAGTTCTCCACAGTTGCTGTAAATCTGCTCCACGATAAGAGCATCATGATGCTAAAGCGATTCTCACACTCTCTTTTCTCAGTACAAATCATTACTTACGTTTCAGTATTTTGTCCATGATTTTCTGG
This sequence comes from Stichodactyla mertensii, assembly GCA_011800005.2. NCBI lineage: Eukaryota > Metazoa > Cnidaria > Anthozoa > Actiniaria > Stichodactylidae > Stichodactyla > Stichodactyla mertensii. Next base: position 4,448 of record JAAAQI020180333.1, read on the forward strand.
CCAAGACTGCTTGGGTTCTCATCTGTGGGTACCTTAAGCATATTCTCTTTGTTTCCAGTTGTCTTTTCTAATTCTCTAGAGTCAGCTTCAGGTCCTACAGCAACTGGTATCACCCTGACATCTATCTTCTCCAAGGGTTTGGAACTGGCCTTGATTTCATTAGGTGTGTTGGATGATCTTTTGTCAACAATTACCACTAAAACCTGGAACAAAGAAACATCAGCTGGTTTATCAGATCATCTTGACATCAAACCAGTCTTAATAAAAAATCCTGAAATCAAATTTGTTAAAATGTTATGGACTATGAACTCGTATGTATGAAGGCAGGATGACCCTATTTCCAGAACCAACACTCTTGTTGTTGTTGTTGTTGTTTTCTTGGGGGGAGAGGGTTGAAACTTGGCAGCTTTGCCCTCATGAAAACGGGGCCTACGTCTCAAGATCCGTGGCAAACATAGCTATAGAGACGTGTATATATCTATTATATATATATATCTATATGTCAAGTGTCACTCTCATGGAAAATGATAAACTATGATGACGAAATTGTTAGTTTTCACGTGACATAGCGAGCAGTGGTGTTTCTCATTCTTGCAGTCTTATTCGTACTATCTATGTCCATTTTAAATTGCATAGATGAATGAAAACTGGGAAAGAAACAACATGGGTCGCAAGTTACCTTCTTAGAGTTGGGTCTTGTGGGTGCAAACTCAAAAACTTTCTTGGCTTCGACTAAGGCGTCTTTAAGGTTTGGTATACCGAGAGAGCGTGGTAAGGAGGCCACAAGTCTTTTCAAATACTTAGGATCTGGGAATGCTTGGCCAAAATTAACGTGGGTTGTTGGAGAGGAACCGAAAGCGATGACTGAGTAACGAAGACGAGTTGTTCCATATTTATTAATAATGTATCCGATGGCATTTTTCATGCGGGCGTAGGTCTGGTCGGAATCAAGAGCATCAGCGCTGATTGCAAAGCCAAGATCGATTGCTGGCATTGCTGCTGTTTCTGTTGGTCAAATGAAAGAAATTATGAGGATTTACTGTCAATTGTGGATGATGTTTACCATAAATGTTGTTAGTTTTCCTTCCTTTTGAAGAATCCTAGCTAAAGAGTTTACTTGGGAATGAATACAAACCATTGAAAATCATCTAACATGGCCACCATTTGCATTTACTAAGCAACAGAAACAAACCACCTGTAGTGAACATCATCCAACATGGCCGCCCCCTATAATCCCTTAGAACTGATTACGAACCAATATGGAATATTTGTAATACAACGCGTTTAAGGGGGCTCGAACAACGGTTTTCGTGCGCCTGCTCTTAATGACGTATGCAAAATCATAAATTAAAACCTGGACGGTAAAATTTCTTTAAACTTTGCATGTGGTTTTTATTTTAGGGTTCGTAAGTGCTAAGAAAAAATTTAAAAATTCTGTAAGAGGGTACATCTTAAAATAAACGTCATTGATTTTTAAGAATTTCGTCTTACAATTCTTTCTTTTTCTTTCAAATCAAAGATAGGATGATGAAGTTAAAATAGGTCCATTTTAAACAATTTTTACCGTGCCGTTCTTGAAGTATGATTTTTTGAATGAAAAACTTTGTGCACCTTTGAAGTGTTCTGTCGTTATCATAGCAACGTCTCACGTCACATTTTCAATTTCATTCTAATCCTTACTTTATGGTCTTTGGTCTTGTGGGTTTACTTCCTGTTATACATTAGCCAGATAAAGTTTTGCCAGGTCATTTTTTGTTAGTGCATGCCATTTCAAAAAACATTTCAAGTTTTCATTCCATTCCTTAATGCTTACCGTTAAGAACTCTATCCATGATCTTTTTAGCTGTCTTCTTCGGTTCATCGCCATCACTGGTTGACAAAACATCATCTCCGATTGGCGTCACGTTAGAAAGTTCATTAGAATCCCCAGCGTTACCAAATGCCACAGATATGACTCGTATTCCATCCTCTTCTAAGGATTTCCCGGCAGCCTTCAGTTCTTCTAAAGTATTATCAGAGCTTTTGTCTACTACCACAACGAGAATTTTCCTTGCTTTTGGTCTGGCTGAATTCATAAGATTTCGAGACTCTTTAAGAGCTCTATCAAGATCAATATCGCCAGGACTCTTGGAAATAAACTCAACTGCTCGCTTGAGGTCAGCGTCTGTGGGGTACTTCGCGTCAAACCTCAGCTGCACAAGCGGTTTGTCACCAAACGTTAATACAGAATAGCGGAATTTATAGATGCCATACTGATCGATAATTTCATTAATTATCTGCTTCATTTCTTGGAAGTTTCTGCTTGACCTTAGTGAGGCAGCGCCCAGTGCAAATGCAAGGTCGATTTCTGGAAGTTTTTGGCGAGCTGTAGAATTAAGAAAGAAACTCATGAACAAGTGACCATAGAGTAAGTTAAAATCAATTCATGATGCCAATTGATATCAAAATTCCTATTTCGCTTAAACTTGTATCGATGTTTATCAATCGAGATTCTCCAAACATACGCAATATGTTTTGTCCTTCTGGAATAGATTTGGAATGCTATGACTGTGGAAAATCACAGCACCCCTCCTAAAGACGGTACGGAATAGGACATCGAAAACCAACTGACCGCGCGAAATAACTCACAATCAGAATTCTTTACTGTCACGGTCACAGACTCAGAAAATATATTTTAAACTTACGTGTAAGTGCCTTATCCAAAATGGTCTCAGCAATAACAGAAGGATTGACAGTCTTGTTCGCTTCGATAACGTTGTCCTTCCATGGTGTTATTTTACTGATTTCGTCCACATCAGCCGATGCACCGAGAGCGACGGGGACTACGATGATTCCAGCATTTTCCACAGCTTTGGCTTGGGTAGCAAGTTCATCGGGGGTACTTGTAGACTAAGAACACGAAGAGAGAAGGTTATGATATTAACATAAAGCCTGATGTTTTTGCTTTGTCTCAAATTGCATCTTAGGTTGATCTATCTGGGCGAAGTAAGCGAGAAGACAGCAAATATCCACGGCGCGCCAAAATAAAAACTAATTGCTTCAAAAGGTGTCACATTCTACCACTCCTTTTGACCATGAAAGCAATAAAAAAATACCTTCTTATCCATGATTACCGCAAGAACTTTCAATGCTTCTGGTCTCGCCTCTCTTTCATACAAGTCCTTCGCTATTTCCAAGGCTTTGTCTAGAGCCCCACCACGTGATCTTGGCACCGTGTTCAGGGAGTTACGCAATGCTCTGTCACTTGCAAACGATGAGCTGAATCTATCACAAAAGAAACAACTCTTTATTTTAATTATCTATTTATTTTTTTTGGTCTAAAAATTCTATTTCAAATTATTGACCTACCTCAATTTAATGGCAGGATTGTCTCAAATTATTGACCTACCTCAATTTAATGGCAGGATTGTCTCCAAACACAATAAGACTGTATCGAATTTTTCCTGAGCCATATTTGGTTATAATCCGTTTTACGACGTCTTTCATCTTTTGGAAGTTTTCATCCGCATCGACTGCCGTTGCACTGATAACGAAGCCCAAGTCAACTGCTGGCACGTCCCTTTTGTCTGTCAGTGATAAATTCGACCATCAATGAATTAATACCTCAAGATTAAGTAACGAGCTGAGTGAGCGATTGGGAGAAACAGGAGAGGAATAAAAAAGGAAGAGAAAAGGAAGAGAGGAGGAGGGATAAGTTGCAGTAAAATTCATTTAGACACGCCCCTCGCATCTCCAAAACCCAATCAAAAGCCTGCATTTCATTTTCGTGCATCAGCCTATTTACTTACCAGTCAAAGCTTTTTTCATGATTCTTGAGGCTAAATCCTTTGGCTTTTCAGTCTCGTTCGTTTTGAGGATGTCTTTTATCGCAGGAAGGATAAGCTGTATTTCAATAGGATCAGCGTCCTCTCCCACCAAAACAGGGATGACCTAAAGTACAACCATGAAATCATACGAAAAACTTAAAATGCATTAAAATCTTTTCTTGACTGCGCTCTTTTGCACTGCGCGCATTGCTGTTATTGTTGTTGTTGTCTGTTGTTTAATCGTCACTTTTTTGTATCAAATATTATCGTTTTGGTTGACTTTGTTTGTTTGTTTGTTTGTTTGTTGTAAGCCTTCAAGCAAAGTCAGGTCAAGTCTTAGCTGAGAGTAAAGGCAATGGATATGTAAACCGTTAATTGGGAATTACCTTAATCTTACTATCATGTAATGGCTTAGCAGCAGTCTTGATCTCCTCAGGTCTGTTACCAGATTTCTTATCGACAATAACCACGAGTACTTTCTTAGCATTGGGTCGAGACGGCGCTCTTTTGAAGAGTAGTTTTGCGTCTTCCAGCGCCTTCTTTAGGTCGGGCTCACCATTTACTCGTCGGATGAGATCGAGAGAACTTTTGAAAGCCTCTTTTGTTGGATAGGTTTCGCTGAACGAAAGGCTTGTGGATGTGGTGGCGCCGAACACTATGATACCGTATCGAATCTTTTCTGTTCCATACATGTCAATGACTGCTTTGACCATCTCACGCATGCGCCTGAAGGTGGCACCGGCTGACGCAGTAGTAGTGCTGATCGCAAAAGCAAGATCTACTTCGGGAATCGTAGAAGTATCTAAAAACATTCAACATTAAAAATATTAGAGTGGATAGTGCGCACCATAGCATTTTTTTGTTTATCATTGGTACTTCAAAAAAGGGGCTGGTGTTATTAAGGAAAGATGCGTGGACTCCAGATGATTTGATGTTGTAATATACGCAACGGTAGCCGTTCATTCTGGTAGCTCTTACAAGCCCCCATATTTGGTGTGGGTTAACCCAGAACTTTAATAAAAGTTGAACTAAAAATTCTAGCAGGCCTACCATTTAGAGCTCTGTCCATGACCTTATCAGCAATCTTTTTCGCGCTGTCAGTATCCTTTGAAGGTAACACGTCTTCATTATCAAGAGTAGTAAGCTCCAGCTCAATGGGACTGGACTCACGGCCAAGAGCGACCGCAATGACCCGGATGCCATCTTCTTTGAGTAGTTTAGCAGCTTCTTGTACGTTACTTTCAGTGCTGTCAGATTGTTTGTCGGTGATGATCACCAGTACTTTGTTGGCAGTAGGACGAGCGCCAGCCGCTGGATCGAAGAAGTCACGTGATTCCTAATGTAATGGACAACACGAAAATGTTGCGAAGGACATTCACTGGCTTCTTATTCTTCACTTTGACGGGCACTTTGCATGAATACAGCAGCTTGTTATCCTTCACAGCATATGGAAGCTATTGTGTTCATGAAAAGTGCCCCTCAAATTTGATACGCGAATCAAAACGAAATAATTTATGGGTATTATAGAAGCAGTATAACAACGGCCGCTTGTATCTACATAATGTGATATAAGCGCTCTGGGAGTCTTAGGGCGCAGGAGGAACTTAAAAGGAACATGACGTACAGCCTTTTGAAGATTTAATTTCAAAGAAAAAAATTTTTAAAAAAATAAATAAATAAACGGGCAGCGTCAAAAAGATGGTACAAAGGAAGAAGGATTCTATTTTTATCAGTATATTTACCTCAAGGGCTAGATCTAATGAAGAACTACCAGAATTCCTGGGCACATTCGAAATGAGACTCTTCAATTGTCTAATTTGAGGGAATTGTTCACTAAACCTCAATTGTACAACAGGTCTGTCTCCAAAGGTCACGAGGCTATAATGGATCTTATTAGATCCGTATTCATCGATGATAGTATTAATAACATCCTGCATCTTCCTGAAGTTCGCACTGGAGCTGACTGCAGTTGCGCTGATGGCGAACGCCATGTCAATATTAGGGAGCTTTTTCCTGTCTGTATCAAGGAAAAAAAAAAAGAAAAGAAAACGATCAATAACAATAGGAGTTGTAAGTTTACAACTCTGAAGAATAGACCTTTTTCAAAAAGCCATGCACAAGAAAAACTACTTTCCACTCAGTTATTGAAGTTATTGATAACCATTATCCGAGAGATGACGTTACGATGGTTAAGCAAGGAAAATTTCAGTTCTCTAACTTGATTATGTGAAAGGTTACAGCAATTTCAACTAGAAGGATTTGTATGGGAAACACAGTCAAATTATTATCAGCTTCATTTCCATGTTATCTGAACATTTCAAAAGCGTATAACTTTGCATCAACTTCCCTTCATAGTTTGAAATTGTACATATTTACTATTTTCCTTGTGATCTTTCATTTGGTGATAAAATATTTCTCCAACTCACAAAAGCTTGGACATTATGCTAATTAGCGCGCCCCCCTTTTGAAAAAGGTCTATAACACGGGCACTCTTGGCGGGAGTGGTAAATAGTGAGGAGAATTGGCAATCGTTAATATGCCTGTTCATTGCATAATTCGTGGCTTTTAACAATAGTTTAGTTAATACTTTACGAATCGGTGAGCTGATAAGCCAATAATACTAATACCTTTAATGGCTGTTTCTATGATCTTTTTTCCAATATCTTCGGGTTTTTCGTTCTCATTCCCCTTTATAACGTCTCTTTTATCTGGAGTTATGGAAGAAGATTCATCTTCATCTGCTTCTCGACCGAACACCACTGGAATCACAAGAATACCAGCTTCTTCTACTGAACTAAAGGGCGAACAAAACGAAAATTAAAACCAAAAGATTTTATAGTATATCTTCTTTCAATTCAAAATATTTCTCTTCCCTTTCAATTTCCATAGCTTTCTCTCTTTTTGTTTGTTTTCTTTCTCCTTTCCCATATGGTATCAATAATGTTATCACATCAAACAACCTCTGCCCTTTGTTGGGATCCTTTGGGGTTTGGAGAGAGAGGAGACTGGAGAGGGGGCCATTATCCTCCCCTCCCCTCCCCTTCTCCAGTCCCCCCTCCCTCACGGATCCCAAGAAAGGAAAGGGCAAGCCAAAAACGCTGTATTAAGAATGAATACCTTGCGGCTTGTTTAATGTCGCTGGCTCGAGAACCAGATTTCTTATCCATAACCACCACTAATATCTTCTTCACGTCTGATCTTGGATCAAACAAAGCCTTGGACTCCTCTAATGCAAGATCCAGCCGGGAGCCCCGAGCACGTGGCATGTTGTCAAGGAGACGTTTGAGATAATCATCACTAGGGTAAGACTCCCCAAAGCGCACCTTAATCGAAGGCCTATCACCGAATATCATAACAGCATATCGTATTTTAGAGGTTCCATACTGGTCGATGATGGACTTGATGATGTCTTTGAATTTCTGGAAGTTTCTGACAGAATCCAGGGCGTTGGCGCTCAATGCAAAAGCAAGGTCGAGTTTAGGGACGTTCGGAAGATCTAGCAAAATTTAAACCAAAAACTTATCCATGAGAAAAAAAGAAAAATTCCTTTACTCTATCCGATATTCTTAGTTCTTTCTATGCGTTTTTCCACTTTCCCTCCATCCTAATTTTCGTAATATTTTTCCATATCAGACGACGTGTCATTCCTCTGAGATTATGGTTCCGATAAATTTATTTATGAGAATATGATTCTCTTCATTCATAGCATTTATTTTATATCCATATTAATTTATCTTTTCAAGCGTCACCGGAAAGCAAAATGATACTCAAGGGAATGTCATTTAGTCTGTAGTAAGTAAGTAAAAGGATTTTGCCAACTATAAGGAGACTATGACGTCACGCGAAAACTATCTTCTATTCTTACCAACTTTGACTTTCTTTAAGATTTCTTCAGCTAGTTTATCTGGGTTGCTTATATTAGTGGCATTAACCATGTAGCCTTTGTTGGTCGTGATGTCTGTCAGCTCACGCGGGTCAGCGGCATGTCCTACCAGCACTGGGATAACCTTGATATTAGCTTTCTCGAGTGGCAAAGTAGCTGTTTTGACTTCATCCATTCTATTTGCATCAAAATATTTATCATTGAAAAAAAAAGCTGACTCTATAAGTTTACTAAGCTAAGACCCAGGGTTACTTACCTATTCACAGATTTCTTATCCATCGCGACGACCAAAACCCTCTTTACATTTTCCCTTGGCCGTTGCCTCTTGAACACCAAATCCGCTTCAATCATTGCCTTTTGCAGGTTTGGTTGCCCCAAAGGTCGCTTCATATTATTAATATGATTCTTCAAGTCATCGAGATCTACCGACAGGTCTCCGAAGTTGAGCCGAGTGTCAGCATTCGCTCCGAAGACGATGACAGCATATTTGACTTTATCTTTGCCATATTTATCAATGATGGAAGTCACAGTGTCTTTTAGAAGGCTGAATGTCTCATCGGCATCAAGAGCGTCTGCGCTGAGCGCGAAGGCGAGGTCGAGTTCCGGAATAGGTTCTGTTGAATTTAAAAAAATCATGTTATGATGACAATAAATCGGTGCTGATGAACAGATATGATGATGAAGATGATGCTAAGGTGGTGATATAAACAAATTCGAGCAAAAAAGAAAAACAAAAGGGGAAAAAGTACGACAACAACTATAAACTACCACTACTGCCACCACTGCCCGCATAAAATTTGCAGAATATTGTACTTGGCATTTAATAGACTCTATCGAGATATAATAAAAAATTTCTACCTTTTTCGATTCTCTTGATTATCTCTTTACTGATCTCCGCTGCAGGATCATTTTCGTCTCCCTTGATGATGTCATCTTTAATGGGCGTGGTCACATTCAGCTCGTTCCTATTATCTTGATCCCCAAGAGAATAAGCGATCACTCGAATGTATTCTCTCTCGATCGCCTTGGCCCTATCTTCGACATCTTTGATACTGCTGTCCGACTCACGATCTGTAATCAGGACCAAGATTTTGCGCGCATTTGGTCGCGCACCTCTCGATGGCTGGAACATTTGTCGTCCTGTTTCTAGAGCTCTGGCGAGATCTGCACCTCCGTAGGGTTTTATAAAACTTTCAACAAAATTCTTCAACGCTGTATCACTATTAGATAGGAATTAAGGATAGGAATAAACAAACAAGTTACCTATATTGCCTGGTCTGGACGCTAAAATATCTCTATACTAAATGCAGTAAGTTGAAAATTGTCTGCCTCTCTTAGGGTAGATATCACATGAGCTTGAAAATTACGCCACCGTATGGATCGAGTTGTTGATATCACAGCAGGCGAGACTAATGGTCATCCAATATAAAAAATTTTAGTACACAGTCGCGTCACAGAAAGTCTGTTGCGCAACTTTTTTCATCGTCACATGGAATCTGTTACATCATTTGTGTTTAATATTTAAAACAGAGGTACTATGGAGGTTTTGCGGTCTAAAGAGACCCCAAATTAACTGGAATACGTTTACGGGAAAATGGCTTTGTGTGTGTGTGTGTGTGTGTGTGTGTGTGTGTGCCCTGAGGAAAACACACACACACAAGACCTGTCTCTAGCTAGCTAAGGTCACCCTTCATATAACGGATCCTAAAGGAGATGGGTCAATTCCTTTCGTTGTTTAGACCCCCCCTAATTGGAAACGATGTATATTAGGTCCACTAAATAAGCTAAGCGCAGTATAGCAATATTGTATTGCAAAGAACCTAATGTCTATAAGGAATCACTTACCTGGGGTAGGAATCCTTAAACACGGTGTTAATAAAAGGTCTATCCCCAAACGTCACCACAGCATATTGTGTACTATCAAGACTGTATTTATCGATGACGTTCTTGATGACGTCTTTTAGCTTCATGAATGTTGCTATGGAGTTTGATCCCGCTGCACTGATGACAAATGCGATATCTGTCTCTTTGGCCGTCTTTTTTTCTATAAATTATGGATGGGATTATAATATTCATAAATAGCACAGTTTTGGTGATGCAAGAAAGCATGGATGATTGCATAGATGAATGGGTAGAGTGGATGGATGGATGGAAGAAAAAAAGGAAAGAAGGGTGGATGGAGGGATGGAGGGAGGGAGGGAAGGATGGACGGATGGATGAAAAAGCGAAAGGAAGGTTAGATAGATAGAAGGAAAGAAGGAAGGGAGGAACAATGGATAGATGGGTGGGCGAGTGGGGATTTGGATGGAAGGACGGACAGTCGGATTACCTTCCAATACTTTGCTCATAATCTCTTTTGCCAGTGTCTTCGGAGGAACAGTATTGTTAGTGTTTACGAGATTGCCTCTATTAGGTGTAGTGGCAACCAATTGTGTAGGATCAGCACCCCTGCCAAAAGCCACGGGAATGACAACAACATTCTTAGATACAAGTGGTTTAGCAGCGCCTCTAATATTACTTAGTGTACTGTCTGATTGCTTGTCAGTGATGATAACCAAGACTTTTTTGGCTTCTGGCCGAGCGTACTGGTCAAAGAGCCTCCTTGCTTCATCCATAGTCCTGTTGACAAAAGGACATAGCTATGTCGATCACTGAAAACTGAGCTGAGCACAAAAAAAAAATTGCCTTTCTTTCATTTCTCTCTTTTCCTTCTCTCTCTCGGCCTTTCTCTCACATCCTTTTGCATTAAAGGATATGTTCCTGCATTTGGTAGGTGCGACTCTTCTTAAAATGTCATTTTACTTCATGTGCCTACCATGAGGGTAAGGAGTTAAAGAAATTAACCGGGATCTGGGGATTGAGGAGAGAAAATGGACATCCTCGACCGGGAATAACATTCTTCTCATTCGAAGTCCTACTTGTTAACCATAACATACATTCTACCTGTGTATCGAAGATCCATCTCTTGCTCTGGAAATACCATCGAAGAACAGTTTGAGTTCATTATCAGTTGGGAACTCCTTACTGAAGAGAAGCTCAACGGAAGGATCTCTGCCAAAGACAATAACACTGTAGCGAATAGAATTCGTTCCATACTGGTCAATTATTGATTTGATCGTTTCTTTCATTCGACGGAAGCTGGAGTCTCCATCACTGGCTGTTGCGCTAAGAGCAAAGGCAATATCTAGTTCTGGAATCGTGGGAAGTTCTGGAAAAAATAAATGATTGCATTTCAATGTCACAATCTTTTTCTCAGTTAAAAGAAAAAAGCTCGATTTGGTCTAGCTTGAAGAACATCACCATAAAAGATAGAGCAGATTTCGTATGACTGTGAAAAAGTCGCGGCACGAACACGGCGCGGACACGGTCAAGGCGCGGCAAGAAACTTTGGAGTTCTAGAAAACATCACGGTCGCGGCAAGGCACGCTTACGGCACTGACCGTGCCGCGACTTTATCACAGTCATACGAAATCTGCTCTATAGGCAGGTAGTAGTGATAAAAACACTTTGAGTCGGATATGCTTCTGCATATGAGGTCTATGACATGAGTATTGGCCCCTTTTTTGTTTGGCTGTGTGATCTTCTCTCTACCTTCTTGTCTGCTTGATAGGTATTGAAAATCTCTACACAGCCTCATTCACTTACCCCTTAACACTTTATCCATGATCTTATCCCCTAAAGGTTCAGGATTCTCATCCGTTTTGCCCTTGACGAGATATTGTTTGTTATTCGTCCTCTCAACCAAATCGTCCGGATCCACCTCGTCACCAATAGCAACCGGCACGACCTTGATATTGTTCTTTTTTAATCCCTTTACTGCGTTCATCCCTTCTTCGGGAGTATCAACAGGCAATTTATCGACGATGAGAACCAGAATCTTCTTAGCATTTGGTCGCGAAGGAGCTCTATCGAACACCCTCCTGACTTCGTCAAGCGCGCGCTTCATATTTGGGTCTCCTCTTGGCTGGCGAATCAAACTGATGTAGTTCTTCAGCCTTTCGATGGTTGAAAATCTCTCTTGAAAGCTCAACGACGTTGACGGGAAGGATCCAAAAGGGATCACGGCATATCGAAGCCTGTCTGTTCCATACTTGGTGATGATGCTGTTGACCGTGTTCTTTATCTTTGTGAAGGTTTCTTCTGCGTTCGCAGCGGAGGTACTGATAGCGAAGGCAAGATCGATTTCTGGAATCACTGGGATTTCTAGAAAACATAACAAGCAAATTTGTAGGATAAGTTAATTTTATCAGGGTTTGTATCCTCCTTTCTTCTCCAAGACATGACCATCGCTTTTTCTTACCCGATAAAGCCTTCTTCATGATAGCATCAGTAATTCTACGAGGACTATCTCTGTCTTTGGTAGTGATGGCATCATCAGGTGCAATGACAGCCGCTTCGTTTTTATCACTCTCACTACCCAGCGCCACAGGAATGATGTGAATACGATCTTCCTTTAGAGGCTTGACAGCTGATCTGATCTCCGACAAACTGGAATCTGGAGATCAAAGCGCGTTAACAATAAGTAAAATTAACGTGCGAGGGCAGAAGCAGTGCTCATAGAACTTATTACAGAAAGTGTGTGTGAGAGAGAGAGAGGAAAACGAGTGCGCAAATGGATATTTTTACCGCCACCAGGTTAGCTCAGTTGGTAAAGCATCGGTCTGTCGTGCGGGAGGTCGTGGATTCAAGCCCCGGCCGGACTAGCACTCAGGGACTTAAAATAACTGAGGAGAAGGTGCTGCCTTTGTAATAGTATCTACAAATGATTAGACCTTCACGCGGCTCGGATGATTACGTTAATGGCGGTCCCGTCTCTTCCACCTTAAGAGACGTAAAAGAGGGCCACAGTTTTGTCAGCTTATAGCTGTTAAGTGTTACCCTCTATAAATGAGGTCGGTTATTACTATTATTTTCGTAAAGCAGCTGGACTCATAAGAATTTTGATAAACAATCAAAAACAGCACACACAAATCAACCTCACGCATTGTTCCCACAGCATTCGTTTTTCCGGGTCAGCACCAAGAAACGCAAGCTCTGGGGGCGACACTGGCATTCTTACTGCGCAAACATGCTGAGCATGCGAAGTACAACATGATTTGAGGAAGGGGAGAGGGGGTTGTGGGGGGGTCAAGACTGGGAATATTAATACGGATAGATGAGCGCATTCTCACAGCTTTTAAGGAAAAATAAATGCGCGAAGCAGAAATTTAAGAGAATCATAAAGCGTATTCACAATAATTTAAGTAAGTACCTGAGCGTTTGTCAGTGATAACTACCAACACTTTCTTTGCTCCGGATCTCAATAACTCAGCCTCGTCAAACAATTCCTTCACCTTCTCGAAAGCCCTGTCCAGATCAGCTCCACGCCCGTTTAATTGAATGGTATCAATATACCGTTCCAACTCACTAACGTCTTTTATATTGTTGTTAAATTTCAAGGTAGTGATGGGAGTGCTGCCGAAGGTTATGACGCTGTAAGAGATTCTATCCATGCCATACTGACCAACAACTCGTTTCATAATGTTTTTCATTTTTTTAAGGTTTCTCGGTGAGTCTGTAGCTCTTGCGCTGACTGCAAATATTAGCTCCATTTCCGGGATTGTTTGTAGGTCTATATTTAATGCAAAGAAGAATTCATAAATATAGCCTGTAAATTTGACCAGACCCGAGTCACGAGCTATTCATTTTTTAAATATATTAGACATTTAATTTTTGCAGCTAAGTATATTAGATAAGATCTCGCTGCCGCAAACTGGAACAATATTTCAGTGGACAGCGGGGAACACGCACACGGTAAGAACATAATTCTAAATTAGCTTTTACGTTAAAGTATTCCGATTACTGCAAAGTTGAAACTACTTAAATGCAATCTACGTTACGTATACTTACCCTTAACTGCTTTTATGACTACCTTCTCTGCAGTACGATTGGCTGGTTCATCCTCGTCACTTTTTATTAAGTTTTGTTTTTCAGGAGTGGTTCTTGTCAACTCTTTTATATTTGCTTCGTTACCAAGAGCAACTGGGATGACTTTGATTGAAGCTATCTCTAAATCTAGAGCTTTCTTCTTGATAGTTTCAAGGTTAGTAGTTGAATCTTTATCCATAATTACCACAGCGACCTGAAACGACGAAGGAAAGGATTTAAAATAGAAATATATAAAAGCGTATTAAAATTAAGGTTGGAAAAGACGGAAGGAAAGAAGAAAAGAAAGAAAGAAAGAAAGAAAGAAAGAAAGAAAGAAAGAAAGAAAGAAAGAAAGAAAGAAAGAAAGAAAGAAAGGGATGTAGTGAGATAGACAAAACGAAAGACAGGAAGACAAAACGGAAAGACAGACAGAAATGAGGAATGAAGAAATGAGAGAAAAGAAGGAAAGAGTGAAACAGTGAGGGAAGGAAGGTGTGTCTAATTTATTTAATGCTATTTTGGTCATCGCTACCTTTTTCGCTTGCTTTCGAGGTGATGTTTCCAAAACTTTCTTTGCTTCCTCGAGGGCATTATCAAGTGAAGCCCCAGAACTCCTTGGGAAGGTATCGATAAGATTCTGTAATGACCTGTCGTCTGGGAACGATCTACCAAACCTCAGATGGACCGTGGGAGTGCGACCAAACACCAGAACACTGTAGCTGATGTTAAACGTTCCATACCGCTCAACAACAGAGCTGACAATCTTCTTCATTTTCTCGAAATTTTCTGTGCTGCGAGTTGCAGTTGCGCTAATCACAAGCGCCAGATCAAGCTCAGGAATTCTTGGGTAAGCTGAAAAATATTAATTTCATGATATCAGAGATGATAAAAATAGCTATTGTATGGTATGCACTGACATCACGTGACCATATTCCGCCATACTGGATTCAAGGGATTAAAGACATCAGTAGAAAGCACCGGCTATTTTTTTTTTCCAGGAAAAACCTTTCTGTGCATTGCACAAATGTAACGCCCAATGTCACGCGAGTAAAAACATGATTTATCAACTCACTTGTAAGAGCTTTGTCCATGATGGCTTTAGCCAGATCAGCAGCTGTCATATCCCGGGGATCAACCTTGATGACGTCCTTCTTCGTTGGTGTCATCTTCTCCATTTGTCCTTCATCCACCTCAGGTCCAACTGCTACACTTATGGTTCGTATGTCATTGCGGTCAAGAGCCTGAGCAGCATTTTTAACTTCATCTTGAGTATTACTACAAACGTACGATATGTGAAGAAAGAAACAGAACGTGAGGGTGCATAGGATGATGGATAAGAAGAATATATATGGAAAATAGTGTTTGAGATGTAACAACAATAAGAAAAACAATGATGCTTTTAAGCTAACGATGATCTAAGGGATAGAAAATATTTTTGTATGACCGTGGGATACCTCAGTTTTGCACCGACACTACAGTGAAAATGTCACGACAGATCACTTTGATTAAAAAAGTAGTAGTATCGCGGGTTGTGACTGGCTAACTACGATGCTGTCAGATACCGTCTGTGACCAGGGTGTTTGTCGCCGTGTCGGTAAATGCCTGCTGTGTAACTGTGCCGCGTCCGAGCACTCTGATTCGATGAGCTTTATTCTCGCGCGCTGTGATTGATTCAGCATGTTGTCGATTTGCTACCGTGACCGTGTCGGGTGCCCCTATTCTCAACACCCATGACATCTTCTATTTCCAAATCTTATCTTTATCCAACTTACCTGGATCTTTTATCGATAACCACCACAAGTATTTTCTTAGCATCAGGTCTCGCACCTCCGCCTTCAAATAACCTCTTCGCCTCTTCCAGTACGCTCTTAATGTTAGGTGTTCCACTGGGCCTTCTGTAGACACTTATGGATCTATTCAAACTGCTAATGTCACTAAATCGTTCATCGAGTCTTAATCGAATCGTAGGTGTATCCCCAAAGACTATGACACCGTATTTGAGCGAATCTGTTCCATACTCTAGTATTATACTTCTAATTGTGTCTTTTATCTTAGTAAAGGTTTCTTCTGCATTTGATGCCACAGAACTGATCGCAAACACAAGATCAATCTTTGGTACGGAAATGGTATCTGAGAGAAGAAAAAATCAAAATTGTTGCAAAGAAATCCCTTGTGAAATAAAACTCTATGATTTAGGGAAGACTTCAATTCTCCTAGGGAAAGGACATGGCGTCATAATTTAGTAGGTTTATGAATCGGAATAACGATGCCTACCGTTAAATGCTCTCTTCATGATATGTCTTGCCATATCTCTAGGAGTCTCTCTATCATCAGGGGCAAGAACATTGTCTTTATTAGGAGTTATCATCTCTAGCTCTTTCGGATCCACATCAATACCAAGGCCCAATGTGATTATCTTAATCCCAATATTCTTCAGGGGCTCCATGGCAATTATGACGTCATCAGGTTCGTCGTTGGGATTCGTGTCCGTAAAAATCACCAGCAGTTTTTTAGACTTTGGTCTCAAAGACGCCGTCTGCAGAAAAAAATAGTGGTTCTCAGCAAATACATTGGTCGTCCAAAGATTCAATCATCGCAGTTGATGCTGTTAGTTCCCGCTTTTGCTGTTAACTATGCTAGTGTTGCTTCTTTTGTTGCTGCTGCAGTTGTATTTGTGTAGTTGTTGTTATTGGTGTTGTTGGTTCTGTTGTGCCCTGACTTTTATCAGCCAAGAGGTTGTTTTAAGGTTCGATAAAATTGATGTTTTGTTGTTTTTGTTTTAGTGAGTAGTGTCGTTAAAAACTTCACCTTGACAAAGAGTTTCTTGGCTTCATCTATAGCATCAGCTAGCTCCTTCCCATCTGATCTTAGAACCGTGACATTAACTCCTTCAGGAAGATCATCCTTCATCCTTCTGACCTCGCTGCCGATGTCTCTTTCTCTTACCAGCGCGGAATCCACAAGTTTAATAGCAGTGTATCTGGTTTGGTCTATTCCGTACATATTGACGATTTCACTGACGGTATCTTTGAACTTTTTGAGATTTACTGCAGAATTTCGTGCTGTAGCTATAATGAAACCAACGTCCATCTCACCTCTTGGCAACTCTATAAGGCATAAAAATAACAGCAAATAATGAAATATTAAATTTCCTAATTCTCCGTTTATATAACTAGAGAGTTATCCCAGAAAACTAACGACAAATTCCGGCAAATTCTTCCGAATGGGTCCTACACTGTACCTTCACCAATTTTAATCATGATCTTTTCACCAATGATGTCAGGACTTTCGTCTTCAGTCGATGTTACCAGGCTACGTTTACTGGGAGTGAGAGTAAGGAGTTCTGGAATGTCTGCTTCGCTTCCAAATGCAACGGGAATGATCGTGACTGCCGTATCCTGAAGCTGCTTGGCACCTCTCAAGATGTCACCAGAATCCCCAAGAGATTTCTTGTCCATCACAACAACTGAAAAAGGAAATCCGAGTGTTTGCATAACGGACGAAGCAAATTTTGTACAAGTGGGAAAGTAGCGGTAAGCATGAACAATAAATAGCTCTGGTTTGTTTGATTGGCGTCAAAACGGCAAGTCATTTCAAAGTGGCAGCGCCGCAAGTGGATCCATTCAATAGAACGTCTGCTACAATAATCAAGCCTATTAAATAGTGCCAACTATATATATATATATATATATATATATAATGCAAACAACTCACCAAGAACTTTCTTCGCTCCAAGTCGAGTTTGTTCAGAATTATCAAACATCTCCTTCGCTCTTTCTAAAGCTCTACCCAAATCTGAACCTGAGGATCTGGGGATTATGTCGATTTCTCTCTTCATCAAAGAATCTTGCCTGAATGAATCACTGAGCGAAATCCGTACTGAAGGCGTGTTACCAAATACAATGACGCCATATCGTGTCTTGAATGTACCATAACGGTCAATGATAGATTTTAGGGAATTTTTTATTTTGTCGAAGTTTGAATCAGCTCTTCTGGCCCCTGAACTAATGGCAAAAATCATATCCACTGCAGGTATGACACGGGGCTCTGACAAAGCAATGCAGAAATATTGATTTTAACTTATCCCTTATGAAGCGCATAAAAGTTTGATTTTCAGGGAAAAAAGCAACTTACCTCTTAAGAGTCGCTCAACAAGAATCTTTCCCAATACATCTGGTTCCACATCTTTGTTAACCTTTACTAGACCCATTTTGTCAGGGGTGACCTTTTCCATCTCATCACTATCAGCATCAGATCCAACGACTACTGGTATCACTCTTATTCCCTTCTTGTCCAGTTGCAAAGCTGCAATTTTTATGTCTTCTGGAGCATTAGTAGACCTCTTGTCTACAATAAGAACGAGTATCTTCCTCGCCTCGGGTCGATCTGAATTCTCGAAGATCTTTTTCGATTCATCCAGTGCCTTTTTCAAATCAGGGTTCCCACTTTGAGGCCTTGAGAGGTCAACGAACCTTTTCAAGGCATTAATGTCATTTATTCCTCGTCTGAAGTCAATGGTGGTCGATGGCTGGCTACCAAAGATCATCAGTGAATAACTAAGGTTTTCCGAGCCTTGGTCATCCATTACGTACTTAATGGCATTCTTCATGCGAGAGAACGTTTGTTGGGCGCCTGACGCGGTAGTGCTGACCGCAAATAATAAATCAGTAGCTGGAACAGCTTCCTTTTCTCCACAGTTCACATAAATAAATAAGCTAAAAGACAGCTTATAATCTGAGCATTAAAGCATTT
>JAAAQI020180444.1:0-22787 GCA_011800005.2 Stichodactyla mertensii
GCTGATTTCAATTTGATATGCTTAAGTTGCATAGGCTAACAGATTACTATAGTTATTTTCTCTTTAAAAGCGAACAGAGGATATGAACAGACTTTTTCTTTCTCTGTACATTTACTGTAGTTGGCAGCCATGAAGTCCTGATTACCCATGATGCATCATTTTCTTGAAAAGGTCTATTTGCTTGAAGAAACAAAATCACATCACTTTTATTTTTATTTTATTTTATTTCATTAATTTTTTAGTCAAACAAATGATGAGGGATTGTGGAATGGAACATGCCCAGACAATCAGATATCAAGGTACAGCATACTTTAGTGTTGATGAAATTAATTCATAATGAAGGTTAATTTGATAGACATTTTATTAATGATTATTTGCCTAGATTAAAGATAATGATATGTATTGTAAAATATTTATTCTACAGATTTTGTTCAAGCCATCACTCAAGTCCAAGTAAAATTCTAGTTAATACTTTATGTAATTGATTGGTTAAGAAAAAATTACAGAAACACCTGGCACATTAATGCATTCTCACATGAAGTTTATACCCCACTGCTTTAATATATATATATATATATATATATATGTAAATAAATAGTCCACTCTAGGTCTATCATAAGCACTCACATTTTTAAGAAACACTTATTACATGTATGTACATAGATACAACCACAGTAATTTTATTAATCCTACATAAGGGAATCTAGATTCTGGGATTTGATTTTGGAATCAGGAATCTACTGAGACAGAATCTGGAATGCAAAAGGACTGTGGAGTGTGGAATGCAAAATGTTGAATCCAAAATTAATTGCAGTAAACAGAATCCACTAGAATCCAAAACATGGAATATCTGGAATCCAGTACCTTTATGCTGGGATGTAGAATTTGAATTGGCAATATATCATTTCAAATTCCTTAATTATACACAAGGCAATAGTTGCTCTCAAGCTAATCATGTTAACTGC
Source organism: Stichodactyla mertensii (assembly GCA_011800005.2). NCBI lineage: Eukaryota > Metazoa > Cnidaria > Anthozoa > Actiniaria > Stichodactylidae > Stichodactyla > Stichodactyla mertensii. Next base: position 966 of record JAAAQI020180444.1, read on the forward strand.
AGAAGAAATGTGTTCAAATCAAGAATAATCCTTTTCTGAAAAATTCCAAGATATGGTTGAGTGAGTCCAGAGCTAAAGTCTATGATTTCCATACGTACCATCGTGTACTGAGCTATGTACTAATCTGATACAATGGACTTTGGGATGATTAAACAATAAAGCAAAGAAGAGCTGCTGATTAAACAATATATAACTTACACACTAACACTATGAAGAAACTGCTATGGTAATGAAATCAAGGCTTTGGCTAGTACTGGACTTACTCGACCATATCTTGGGAAAGGACTATTCTTATGGTATTGTAGGCACCTATTTATAATAAGGAGAGATTTGTAAACAAAAACTCATATCAAGATTATAGTGGCTAATGGTTACATTAGAAGATAGAATAAAAACATTCAGTATATTCAGTATAAATTTGAAGCCCACAACAATTATAGATGTTATAATAGGATGATTTTCACTAAAACTGAACAAATGCACAGCAAAAATATCATGAATCATTGAAAAGATGAACACTTTATTCAAACATAAAAAGATCACGACTGAAAAATAATCAAATATTAATAAAAAAGATGTCGTAAGAAAGAAGTACCTTTTTGTAAAAATGTGTGTGAGCTTTTTTATGCCTTGTACTACGTCTGGTAAACCACGGAAAACTAATACCCTTAATTTAACTTTATTCTGAGATTTACCATGCACGTTTAATGAGAGGGAGGGTGTGTACATTCCTTAGACCTAACATGTCTTCTAGCAAGATCTTCTTTTTTTACAAACAATTTTATTTATTTATTTATTTAAGTTAACTTTTTATAGTGCAATTTTATGATTTTGAGATTTCCTAGATTTTGGGATTTTCAATACTTTGTTTCGATACGTTTAAATGCTACTTAATTGGTTTTCTAAATGATCAATTGCTGTCATTAACAGCACTTAATTGGCTGCGTTTATTAATGATTAATGATTTAAAAGTGACAATTTTTTGACACTTTGTTGGCTTTTCCAGTTTATCCCATATTTTTGTAGCTCCTTTTCATCAATATAGGATTAAAATTAAATAATTGCTTGGGTGTGTATTCTAATTATTATTTAGGAAAATTTGATTAGCGCTTCATTGGCTTCTCCCAAATATTCGTTGCACCTTATTGCTCTTGCCAAATATTTAATCTCATTTTATTGGCTTTTCACAAATATTTGGGTTGCACTTTATAGGTTTCTCACAGTTATTTAATCGCACTTTGTTGGCCTTTTTACAAATATTCGATCACTCTTTATCTAAATATTAGTTAAACGGTCCTTTTACGGTCGTTTTGGAAGAATTCACACCTACGCCTTGAGCTTTGTTGTTCGTTATCAGGGTAGCGACCAAACATTCTAGAAGATACGACAGTCAGAAGATACAGTTTTGGAGTCCTTTTGATTGATTCAGAAATTGATTCGGGGGGGTTACGCAGTCACATGAAATGGATTTCAGACGAGATCGCGTTAAAACAAGGAATTGGGAAATTTAGTCCCAAGATATGGTTAGGTAAAACCTTCCGTTGAACTTCCAACCCCTCAAAAACGACCGCCTAAAACCGACGACCACTAGAAAACGACCACCTTAATGCTGAGGCACGCTCTCATAAGCGATCATCTCTGCCATAAGCGATCATCATTCATGAGTGACAACATACCGTAAGGCACATCACCCACCTGAATTGTGTACACGCCTCATATTCGACTCTCTTATAGAAGCTTTACCACCTCTGATAGCCGACCACATCGCATGTGCGACCACCGCCACTAACAAGCAACCACTCGGTCATTATTTAGTTTGACTTTGATGGATTTATCGAAACCTTTTTTCCTCTTTACAAATTTGCCTGAATTTATGAAACTCAATCGAAAAGTCAGATTCAGGAAATAAGATTATTCGAAATCTAGTTGAAAGGAATTCGAAAAAACTCTGAAATTGGTTATTATAGGAAAATATATTCCAAGTTAAACAATGAAGGTCCCTATCCCCACCCCCCGGATCTACATCAATTCAAGTTAGTGCCCGTAGGGGGTACCAAAAATAGACCTCCCCAGAGTTTTGAAGGGACGTCATATTACTGTAGCATGGTCTAGCTAGCCAGTTCGCTGTCACTCTTTGTGATCCATTCCGAACCCAATAAAATGACGTCATAGGGCGAGTATTTAATTTGATTTCTTTTACATCCCACGCAGGGTATTTACTGCATGTTATACTACTCAGCTACCCTTCAGCTATATAAAGGGTGCTGGTATCCCTATTCGAATTGCGGTAAATTATTTTGCAAATACCAGTCGCCTTTACTGAGGCAAAGACGAAGGATACGAAAGATCTTGAAAGTCTACTCGCGAGGAATCACAACGAAAAGGTAACATTTAACAAGGTGTTTTTAAATCTCTTTTCCTAATTACTTATTAGAATCAATTGCAGAATAATTACAAATTTTACTCAGTTTTCAAGGCCACAGGGGTTTCTTTAAATTGGTATTTTTTGAGGACGGATTAATGTTTCATTTAATCAATTTGTAAAGAAAAACCCTTCGTAAGGATTGGTATTACTTATTGTTTAAACAATTTTATCATGATTTTTTCTGGACGAAAGACATTTTTTCTAAGTAATCCGAAAAAAACATTGAAAACAAAAGTCATCACCAAATGTTACTTTGTTATTGATGTTTAACGTTGTGAAAAGAAGTTTATTTTAATTGCCACAGCTTGGGATATACACTTCGGATTAAATTTCGAAAGGTTCTTGGCAGGGCGTTATTTGGTCATTATCGTCTTCAGATTCCGTGGATGTGTGAGATTAGAATTTACTACAATGTATCAAAATATATCTGTTGAAGAAAATGATTTTTTTTTTCCGGTCAGGACGTCAATGAAATTGTGCATACTGATGGAATGTTTAACGGAGAGAGAATTAACTTCCAATTGAAAAACGCCAAATCAAGACAGAAACCAAAAAAGATTTTTTTTTCCAATGTGGCTTAATTCGTCCGTTAAGGTCTCTTATTTTAAGGTATATGGAGTATGTTGTGCTGCATTTTGCTTCCATTTCAAACTTTTTGCATCCATACTGTTTTGGAGTCGTTCCTTGCCGGTAAGTGAGAGCATAACATACAAGGTCTACAAGGAAATTGGACGAGAGAACGGAAAAACCTTTTACCCAAAGCAAAACAGATTTAATATAATGGGTACTTGATCAATCCACAGTCTTCAGCCCGCTTAACTAATTAATTTTCGTTACAATTGTTTTCGATATTTTTCATTTTTGGAGACTATACAAATTCCAAATATTTAAGACTGAAATACCACAAAGTGACACTGAAATGGCTTCCTAATTTGTGTTCGATAAGTAAATGAAATGTATTAGTAGCAGGTATATTTCATATCGTCTGCACTGAAATGGCTTCCCGTGGTATTTTTAGTGGGAGATTAAACTGTCCATAATTGTGTAGGACTTTATGAAGTTGACATTTAAATGGCTTCTTTTGTTAGGATGCTGTGAAACTGATCCATCAAATGTCGGAATGTGCATGGGTGTGCACTGAGAGGGCTTTTTCGTTTAATTAGATATCGATATGAAACCGATATCTCACTCATGAGAATGTGGGCGTGTATCAGGCAGAGGTTAACACTACAATGGCTTCTTCGCGGCATAATTAGTGTTTTCATGAAATTGATACCCCGCATATCAAAGCATGGGTGTGTGTTAGATGGGATAGCAGTGAAATGACTTCTGGTAGTCTGTGTAATTCATCATCAAGGGCGTGTTACTCGGCTCTCGAAGCACTGAAATGGTTTTTCTAAATTCCTTAGATAAACTTAAGGCCCAACAAACTGATAGCATGCTTTGCTGATAGCATGGTATGTCATTGTACTTGTATGTACATGTTAGGTGGATTTGAAGTGGCTTCCATCCTCGTGAAATTGATTTGGGGAATTGAAATTGCTGTGACACTTAAATGGCTTCCATTGATTGTTGCTTTAATAATGTACCACATTCTGGTGGAGCACGGATATCATATGCATATGTACCATGATACCTTGACACCGAAAAGGCTTCCTGGTGGAACACGCGGATATCATTGATAAGCATATGTAAGATAGGTCAGTGACACTGACATGGCTTCCCGCCGAAAAAAAGCCGGATTAATAATATTCATAATACTACATTGTTTATTTTAATTTTGAAATTGAAATCCAATATCTTTTTTGCAGATGTCAGCAATGAAAAGTGCAACGATACTTCTTCTTGTCGTCATGCTTCACACTATGACGTCATACTCCTACGTCACCTTCAGACCTATCACAGCCGAACAGTGCTTAAAAGTTTGCGAGAACAAATACACCGACTGCTTCTTGTTCTCACGATGTGAGGTCGATCCTGATTCGGAGATGTGTCGGATTTGCGAAGTGGGAGCCGAAACGTGCATGAGTAGCTGCCCGAACCACTAAAATAATGGTCTAAACTTGAAGAATTCCTTACCTGAATTTGAAAAAAACACAAGGTTTCATCCATTTCAGGGAAACACCAATTCCAGTGAATTATTTTTTATTTTGAACTTCAAGCAAGTCGATGATTTTACGAAGTCTCTTCCGACGAATATGATTGTCAACCGAAAGGCTGCCGAAGACATTACGACTCATTTACACTGAAAATGATTAGTTTTCGAGTCTTACATTCTCAAGAGAAACCGAGAATAAATAACAAAAACTATGTAGACGTAAGATTGATGATCAAATTTAAGAAATTTAATATAACTAGAATTTAAAGAAATATTACAAAATAAACTATATCGACCAGAACACTGTACTTGCCTTTCTGTGGTTTCGTTATATATATCCCATAATATTCCCCTTTGGGTTCCTGCTGTTGTCATGACAACTTACACAAGCATCGTCTGGGTTTGCTTTACCCTCGGTTTTGAAGAAATGTAGCCACATTTTGACCACTCGAATTGTTATTCCAGCTGACTTGAACCATCGCGGGCGCTATACACTGACCACAAATATCGTGGGCGTACATCGGCGACCACAAAGCGTCGTGGACGCATTTGGTTGACCACAATGCGTTATGGGGGCATCACGATGACCTTTAGCGGGGAGGTACTAGCTAGGGGATGCATGTTGGTCAATATTTTGGTTATATCAACGCGCTTAACTTTCCCTGAATCGTACTAAATTAAGCGTAACCAGTTTCTGACACTAAAATGGCTTCCCATGGCGAACTTATGAGATAAACATTCCAATAAAAAGGCGAAGCCAAATTACTCCCGCTAATGAAATCCTATTTTGTTTTAGTTAGTAAGTGCATATTTGAAAAACAGGCAGCTTTGGCTAATATCAATACCGTCAATATTACTATCAGTCATTACTATTCATATTACACAACACTGAAATGGCTTCCCGCATTATAATTGCACTACGGTTACATCGAATACGACTATTTGTCTCGCTGACACCATGTTTTTTTCTTCAAATCACCGGTGACTAAATTATATATATTTTAATGAATTCACTTTCTACCTTGAATGACACTGAAATGGCTTCCTAAAGGTATTCGTTATCTTAAAAATATAACTAGTTAAAATCTACTCTAATTACCCTCCTCCACACTCCTAGCTCCTCTAGAAGAAACATTATAAGCTATCCTTAGAAATTTCTATAGTTTCCCTCTATGTCAAGGTCCACTATTTGTTGACAACGTGGCACTGACATGGCTTCTTCAAGCTCCTGCTATAACTCACGTGGCCAAAGGTGGTCTTTATTCATGTCCTGTTGAAAACAAATACCGTAATTAGATTAACCGCCCGCGAATCGAGACTAAACTTTTCAAACAGCTTGCATTTGGCGGTACAGACCCCTTGCAGTAATTCCCAAAGCAGTTTAATTTGGAGAATTAGATTTCTATAGTTTCTATAGTTTTCTATAGATTAACCGCCCGCGAATCGAGACTAAACTTTTCAAACAGCTTGCATTTGGCGGTACAGACCCCTTGCAGTAATTCCCAAAGCAGTTTAATTTGGAGAACCGAATTTTCTTCTCCTGAGAGTCGGAGACTGAAAATATTTCAATGTTTTGTCTTTCAGTGCGTTGGGAATTGCTGGGGTATATAACGATGCATATGGTTTATGAATGCAGTGGATTGTACGAACGACCGTCCGTCTTCATTCATACACTACATGAATCGAGAAAGTTGGCTCTTTTGATAGATAAAAATAGTTTTCCTGGGCACTTAAAAAATCTTTTTTTGACTTTGAATCAAGTAGCTGTTTTCGTTCTCAGTAAATAAACATATTATATTGTTTTATTATGATGTCAAAAATCTTTTAAGAAAAGCATTTTATGTTTGCAAAAACGCATCCCACATGGTTCAGCGACCAAGCGTGGATGGTGTAGTCACCAGAAACATACACACATCACGGGGTTTGTCCCTGATCATAGCAAGGGGTTAATCATACATGGTCTAGGGGCCGATTAACCTCTCCCTTCAGGCCCTAAGTCCTTACTTCTGGCCGAGCTTCCTGATCATACAGACCTGGGATAGCGGAGTTGGGGCCGAAATCTCCAGCTGAACCGTAAAGCCATACGACGCTTCAGCAATCGAGTCTGGAAGTATGGTCCCGAAATTTAAACAACCAGTTAAAAATAATAAGATATTTCCAAAATTATTAAAAGGACTTCATCTTTAGGCGTAATTTCAAACTTAATTCCTAGGCATAAGATTCTTTGTTTGAGATACATCAATATTAATGTACGTTAATTCTTAACGGTCAAAGATAAACATTCTTAATTCTTAAGAGGAACAATTCATGCGGAAGTGCGGTATTTTTGATGGTTATTTTTAGTGCATAGGCATCTTAATAAGTGAAGGTAGTAAAACTAGAGTCAGAAAGCTTGGAGACATTTTGACATATTTCCCCAAATCTGTAACATTAATTTTCCACGCTATCTTAAAGTCTATCTAAACAAAGATTTTTTGCTTCCAATTTTTCTTTCAGATACTTAACAGATGCCGGTTTACTACAAAACTACGTAACATTCCTATTCAGTGAAGAGGTGAAATACCTGGATGCCATAGCGAACATGTGTTTAGGATACGTTAATAGTTGTTAATGTAAAACATGGGTAAATGTGGTTAGACAGTAAAATTTTCAAAGGAACATAATGAACGGCGCCTTCAGTGAGACCTACTTTGCTTCAAATCACAAATTGCAGTTAGAAAAGACTTTTCTTGCCAACTGAACGATTTACAGCGCGTGTCTAACACTAACGTTATACCCATGAAAAAGCGTTCTTCAAATTTAAAAAATGTTATGTCTTCAAATTTAAAAATAAGTCAGAGCGCATGGAATTGTCAACACGTTATTTTTAAAGGATTTTTTAAATAATTCAAAAGTGGGAAACAGTTTGTCTGCCACATGTGGATCGGTTCCATGAGGAGACGGATATTCAAGGCACTGATATACCATGAAAAGTAATCAATGATTTCATATATTTGAAGGGGAATCCTGTAGATTGATGCTATTTTGATTGGGCTTTTATTGACCACAAATTTAATACACAGAGAACGATCCTTTTGTCTCTTTTTGTTAGTAAAATTAATCACAAATTTCTGATCAAATCGCAGTGATATACGCGCCGACCAAATATTTTCTAATCAAAAAGATTTGTCGAAGTTGTTCGGTTGTGGTAATACAAACAAGGGGAAGAACGTGTCGAGAGAAAATAAAAGCAAAGATGATGTTTAACTATTGTATAGGAAATTGGAAACAGCTTCCTTATTAAAAAATATATACGACATTTGAAGATATGATGCTATCGATCCAGCGACCAAAACAGGGCGTGCTTTCAAATACAAACGCCTTTGTAGGTTAAAATCAACTTGAGCAAAATTCATCTTTGCGCAACAAAAACCATAAGGGAGATCGACCAAAAGTTTGCCATTACGCTATATCTTCCCTATTCTAGCTCTCAAAGGAATGATAATTTAATTAGACATGATACTAAAAAAACCCATGTATTGCTAACTAGTCATCACGGGGTTTGTCCTGTGATGCCTTAAAAAAAAGGGTACTGTTGGTCTGTGTTTGTAAGCATTGCAGAGCAGGTGAAACAAAATACCAGAGAAGTTTAATCAAAAATCAGTTGGTTTTCTCACACAGTTTTCAGAAAATGAATCTCTGACCACACACCAAGTGCGGCAAAGCAAAGAGTACGAATAGGATAATTGTAATACACGGTTAATTTTAAAATAAAAATCTATAAAAAGAACCCATTTGAACGTTTAGAGAAATGTTTAGAGATTATTTATTTTAAAAAAACCCAAAAAAACCCAGAATGACGTCAGCAAATATTGGTCTTGTGGTGGTCCAGGGGGAGTGTAGGCTCACACGAATAATGACCAAGGGGGATGGGGAGGTATTGATAGAAAATACTGACCAACCAACTAAAAACGATCCTTGGTTTTCTTTTGGCCAACATTTTCTTCTTCAAACTGAACGTACTTTTCAAGTTATATTCAATATTTCATTCTATTCATCCCCGTCTAGCCATGCGGTCTGCTTGTTTCCAAAAGCTTTAACTATAGTTCTGTTTCTTTTTTTTCTTTTTTTTTTTTTTTCTTGTGAGCACTCAAAACGTAGTAAATTTGTAAGAATATTGTCACCTTTTCTTTTCTTTTCTCTTTTCTCTTCTCCCTTCTAGATATCTCATTTCTAAGTTTGTCATCCAAACTTCGACGTAAAAAGCAAAGCATGTCACAAAACACAAAATCAAATGATTCATTTTTCGATGCCAGTATGTATTTCTAGTTTAACAAATTTTTAAAGTTGTTTTTTCTTTTCTCTAACGGATGACCCCATCTTTCAATTTCACCCCAAAAGGTTCAAGGTTTCAAGCCTTTTCTAATGTTAAGCAAAACTTTTGTCGAGCGAGCGAGCTTCCTGCGTGGTCAGTGCCGAATAAATAGTGAAATTGATTAGCAAGCATGTTAAAAAAACGTGGCCGATTTGACATATAATATCTTTACTTGCCGAAGTTTAAATCTGCCTTAAACTATCACAAATATATATAAGACTGGATGACTGATAGATTTTACTATAGACAGAAGACCGCCGGTACCACGAAGATACGACGATTACAGGGAAGAATGAGACCTACGATAACATAACTGACAGCCACAATGATGGTAAGAAAGTATGAACAAAAACATGATTCTTAAAACATGTTTATAAAGTTGCTTTTCGAGAGGTTTTGGTTTGTCGTGCAATTCTTTTTTAAAGTTTGACACGCATTCAAGCAGAAATTCATTCGAACGAGAGTTTTATTTATAAGAATAAGCACGATAAAAAATTCATTAATTTGGTGCTTTTGAGTTTTTCGGAATATTCTGCTAAACACAAACAAAAACTATGAAAAATTAGTTCCATTGTACATCGTTTCTGCATTCACTCGCCATATTTTAAATAAAATGTAAGTAAAGTAAAGAAGTGACGCAGTCCATCTGATTGGCTGCTTGATGCAGACGCGTCTGCCACATATTTTCGCGCCTTTTTTGTTTTTTATTTTTTGAAAGACCAGAGAAGGATATATTTCTACTTTTATTCTGTTCTCTTCTTAACTTTTTTAGTTAAAAATATAATCCCTTAAAAATCTATAGTTGGAAAATTTTAAATTTTTAAAAACTTAAAAGTCCATTTTCTGCAACAACAACAACAAAAAATTACTGCTATTTTTTTCGCTTCCTGCCACTTTGCATTCACTCGTCATTAATTTTTCTCTTCAGATAAAAACCAGAACCCTTTGCGTTTTCTTGCTCCTCGTGGTAGTCACGTGCTCTACTGACGTCAGATACGCCCAATCCAAGTTCTACTGTGAACAAAGATGCATGATGGAGTTTAAGGAATGTCTTTCGATACACAATGACCCGATAAATGTCTGTCCTGAAGCCTTCTATTTTTGTCAATCATTATGTAAATAAAATGACCGATCACAGAAATGTGGTTGGTAACCCTTTGGTTTTATAAAATGAATTGTAAAATATATTTATTTACTTATTTATTTATTTGAATTCATTAAAAAGCCATTCTAGTATTTTACTAGAACTCATTTTTAATGCTTTATATCATGTTAATTCTCGTTTTTTTCTTTGGCGTAATGTTTTCCCATTCTAACCCTCTTGGGAATAAGATTCCCTGTTTGAGGTACATCCATATAAAGCGTATCTTCTCAAACGTTACCATTAAACAAAGAAATAATACTCAAGGGAATGACACGTGACGCTTTTACAAACCAGCGAGTTGGGAACTTTTTTAATATAGTAACTAAATTGAGAACATAGGAAAATATTTTTAATTTGTCTCTTAAACCTCAAGGACTTTAAGAGCGTAGTGTTTTTGCCTGGAATTATTTCCCCACAATTTATTTGGCCAGCACTGCTTCCTGTGCAAAAAGGTATTGGAGGGAAGAGAAGAAAACAGAGAATAGGTGTAAGAAATATAATGTTGAATGAACATGTTCGAATTGGGACATAAGTAATGTAGAACTTCACCATTGCTAATAGAGAACTTAAAACGGCGGAGAAAAACCCTCAAAGTGCAGGGGAGAACCAACAAAACACTCTACTGACATATAATCATAGCGGTTCCGAGTAGGAAGCCCACGACCATAGTGGTGAGGAAAAAGCACCGCATCTGTGTGTCGTAACTCCACATAGAGCAGATTTCGATGACTGTGATCGGCATGATTGCCTTGCCGTGACCATTATGTTTTCTAGAATTTTGACGCACCTTGCCGTGCCTTGACCTTGTCGCGACCGTGTTCGTGCCGCGAGATTTTCACAGTCATACGTACGAAATCTGCTATAAAACAGCCCTTGACGGTTTCCCCAAGCGCGTACGACATCTGTCCTTTTGTTTATTCGTGGAGGAGTCGCGCACAAGGCTTCCCTCAAAATAATCATATTCGAAAAGCTGCTCCATGGCGTCAAGTGAGCGACTTATATATATTATCACTCTTCTCTCTGTCTGTGAGTTATCTGATTGGCGGTAGCAGTCGAATTATCTAGAGGAACTTAAAAAATGAAGTTTCTTTCTTTCTTTCTTTCCTTCTTTCTTCTTTCTTTCTTCTTTCTTTTCTTTTTTCGCTTTTCACTAAGATACTGGCTTACACTGTGTTGTGCAATGGTAGGTTTCGAGGAAGAGCCAGCTGTCTTGACAACAGCATGCGCATTCGAGTCTTCTCCGCCTACGATCTCGAAAAGTACTCAAAAGTACTATCAATAAACAATACAGTCAATAAATAAATAAGCGGAATTAATAAGTATTTAGCGTTAATCCGATTTGAAAAATGTTGAAGAAACAAAAAATAAGTTCGCTCTGGTTTTATTCTGAAGTCGATTCAAGTTTAAAAAGATGTCTTTTGTACAAATAATCTTTATTTTATTTATATAATTTTTTAAAAGATGTTTTTGTTTGTTTTCTGTCATTTATCTAAAAACTCAAGAAATTTCTGGATTCAAAGACTTTCACGATTTTGCCATCCTCGCTGTCGATAGATCCCACGTTTTTTCATCGTTTTGATCGTTTTTCAGTTTGATCTATAAAGAAATTTGAAGTGGTTTTCAATTCCCCACTTTGTTAATTCTTTTTGGTAGCACTAGGTAGCTTGTTTTATAGCCAGCGAAATCACTGTATCTTTCTTAAATATCCCCAATTCCAAAATATTGTTATTAAAGAGAAGCCCAAAGGTTATCGCTTCATTAGCTATCTGCAACAACAACTCAAACAGCTTGTTATAACGTAAAAACACCAGAATCGGGACGCCAAAAAAGTTAACCAACATACAATCAAACCGTTTTATCAACATATCCAGCTCTTTTCTCTTATTTAATTAAATAACTATTCACATTTAAATTGATCATTTCCTTCCTAAGAGGTGAGTTATTAATGAAAACTTTGATATCGTGAGGACGCGGGCGCGCCGCATTTTCCCGCGCTTTTTAGTGCATCAGCTCCAAATCAAATCTAAAAATATTCCATACGCGTTAAAACAATTCCTGTCACGTTTCCACTTGCGGTACTGTCACTTTTACAACTGTTTACGACCTGGAAATGAGTGTATGAAAGTCAAAATAAAAATTAAGTAATAGACAGGTGTTAAGTCGTAGAAATGATTACTTAAAATTGAAAAGATCCCCAGATGGTCCGCGTGGTATATTGGATTACCGCAATGGAACCTCGGTTTCTTTGGGTTTTGAGGATTTTTTCTATAAAAAGGCGCCGGTTTTGACGAATAAATTACATTAACAAATAGAGAAGACTTTGAAAACGTCTTAGTGAGTCCAGAATTGCAAGGAAAGAAACTGAATATAACGAGTGAAAAGCAAACAAGGTTAGTCAGAAATGCGTAGGAACCACGAGTTTCAAAGGCTTAAAACTTGATTGAGACAGACGATATCGCATTTCAACTACACAAAAACGTGTTAATTATAGTTGTATTTCTCATTAACGAAAGGTGATACAGCAATTTGAGGCAAGAATTCTATCTTAAAATTACAATCATTTGACCACACAATGCAATAGTTTCGCTAGTGTCCTTGGTATATTATTTACAACAACATTTCCCCCATTTTCAAACATAGTTGGTTTCCAAACTAGACAGATTTAAAATTCAGATGTTCTGACGAGGATCATTGCCTTAATAAAGTATTCGCTTCAAAAGAAAAGTTGACGATTTGATCCGCAAAAAGGAATAATTATGTTTCAAAACTATTTAAAAAATTTTGGGGTTGACAGCATTAGTTTAACTGACAATTTCCTTGACATTTTTGGTTAATTTAATTCCTATAAAAGATCCTGACACTCGCCATTTTGTGGACCAAAATGATGAAATCCTTTTAAAATGAGAAAATATTTTATTGCTTTATGAAAAAAAATATTTCCCACTACATAACAACTCTCTATTCTTCCTTCTTGATGAACCAAGATGGCGTCGCTTGTTTGGCGAAACGAGCGTGTTATCTGCGCATGCGTGTACATTTTGATGTCATTACGATGTTATTTTACGTAGATGAAGGTAACCATGGTGATAGTTCTGATTGTGCTCAGTGTAGCCGTTTTTCCCGCCACATCAGCTTCACCAATGAGCGGGTGCAGTTTGAAGTGTTCAGGGATCATTGCCAAATGTCAGGACAAAATGTCTGAATGCATGGGAATGTACAACGACTGTATCTCATCTTGCCATGGAAGCAACTGGAGGCGATATAGATTCTCTCACGAAGGATAAAGATCATGCGGGATTCCCGCGGGATTTGTTAAATGTTCTTTTTCATAACAAGATAGAGATTCATATTATGCTAAAAACATCATATATACGATTTGAGGCCTTTTATAAATGTAGTTTGGGACAAAAGTTAGAGACGACCCGCGGGACAAGTTAATGATGTCCCGCGAGATAATAAGGGATCATTTAGACGCAATCCGAGGGATATGGTGGGATTAGCTAAAGATGTCCCGCGAGATATAATTAGTATAAATGATAACGTAGAGATTGCTCGAGGGACAACGGGATCAAAAATCGAGAAACACGCTTAGCAAAGCTACAAAGTTATTGAAGAAGTTATCTAAAAAATATAGAATTATAAACCCGTCTATTTTTTAAACTTTTTTCTGATCAACTACAATAATAATATTCAATAATATTCCAGATCTATAATAGATCAGAAAGACTGAAGTATATGACTGTGCAGCGTTATCCCTCTACGCATTGCTTTAAATTCAATTGTAAGTCTTTTTATTGATTAATTTGCCGAAATTTCAAACATTGTATAGTCTTGAGAATTGTAAGTCAAATTACAAGATTGCAACAGTAAGAAATAAAAAGATTTTCAAAGTTGTTGGTTTCTCGCAGTCTCACGCTTCCCCACGCATTTTCCCGCTGCTACACGCGTAGTAACGCTACGAAGATCGAAATAGAAATCAAAAATGGCCAGACTTTTTTTCATTTTTTTGTGCAATACAAATAATTTTGATGGAGCAAAATTTGTTCTGTCATTTTATTTTCCATTTGGCAGTTCCGTACGTTTTTACTCGCTTTTACAGTTTTCTAAATCTGAGATGTACACAAACTTTTTTACCATTTGTGCAATTCCCTTTTTACTCGGGCTACCTGATACTGTCTTCACGTCAAACGTACAATGATAGAATCACCTCACATATGTATTTAATTCGGCTTTAGAAGTGTTACACTTGAATCGAATAGAGTAACTGTCCCGAGTAAACGCTTTTAAGGACGTAGAGCATTCATTTTCGTCATTCTGGAGTAACAAAATATACTGGATACTTTGGTATTATTCGTGACAATTCAGCGTTTAGGCAAAGTGCCTTTAAATCGGAAATGTTTATTTTGTGACATATAGCTAGTTTACAGCGTTGTTGAATGCTTGAGTATTCGAAAAAAATATATATATTTGAATGTCACAAGTATTTTTGACATTCTGAAGTTGTCTGTGGAGGAAAAACTTAGCTCATTAACCTGTAAACTCTATCGCTGCGGAACACTTCGTGGAAATGGTTTTAAGAGCCACTTAATGAGAAAAACCGATGTAGGAAGCAAAGTAACTTTACAGAAATAAATGGGACAAGAAGAAGACGGAAATGTATTGAGAAGCCGATATCTTTGATTGACATTAGAAATTCAGCGCTGGAAAATTTAATCTCTAAAATATATTTATTGTAATGGATAGAAAGAAAGAGAAAAAGAAACGAAGGAAGAAAGAAAGATTGAGAGAGACGTTAAGAAGCGTAAGTATAATTTTATTAAAAGCTAAAGAAAGAATTGGCAAAAATTAAGATTCAACTTCAATATTCCCTTTTAAAGAAGACTTGAAAAATTTGATAAATGATTTGGGAAATACCGTCTTATATCGTACTTCTGTACCTTTACATATTGAATAAGCGTTTTCAGAAGGAACGATTAATATAAATTATATTTACCTCAACACAAAAGCTAACACGTCAATCAACAATCGAAAATATGTTTTGTTTGATGATGGAAAAAGGAAAAACGTTGTGTAGAGATTGATAATAGTTAATGAGGAAGTCTCTTGTATTGACCAAATTTGACCATTGCACTTTCGAGTTGCCTTGGCTTCAGGTTTTGTCAGTTTTATTGAAGCTTGGTCTAAATTCATTTGGTTAAATAAAATAACACTTGTTATAATTGATTGTGTTAACTAGTTTGTTAGACGCTGCTATGCTGTAGATTCAACTGAATAAATAAAAGCAAAAGCACCAATAGTTTGAGCATTATATTAAATAATTGAATTTCATTAGCTATGTTCCGCTTTCTAACGTATAAAAAGCAGTGAAGAACAAGGAACCACTGTGAAAAAGAGCAAGAAGAACAAAAACAACAAGAAGAACAAGAAGACTAACTACTACAAGAAGAAGAACAAGCTCTATAAACCTTACTTTAAATTTTTAAAGGTTTTTTGAAGTGAATTATAACATAATAGTGTTTTTCTAAACCATTATTTTCAATGTCATAAGTGATTTATTGAATTTTCCGCTAAAAGTCTTAGATATTATCCGGCGTTGTTTCTCCATTCCGAATAATTTTAAGTTTACTCCTTTAGGAAATTTAATGTAGTGGAGTTATATTAGTGTCAGTTCCTGTAAATCATAATGGTATTTGATTCATTGAAACCTGTCTCACTTAAGCCCGGAAATGAGTGAAGTTTACTAAATGAGTGTTTTCATTTGCTCGATGCTTTATAATCCAGTGGTTTTACAGCGTTTGAAGCAGTCATTATTATTCGCGAGTATATAACGTCTTTTGAAGGTTAGTCTAAAGATTTTATGTTTTGTAACGTTGCATTACGAGGGTTACTGAGAATCTCTTTTGTTGAAGTGAAAAAGAAAAGCGAATAAGAGAGAAATAGAGAAGGAAAGAAAAGAAAGAAGAAACGGAAAGAAGTAAATATACTGTTGTGAATTGCAGGCAGCTTTTAGTTTCTAATCAAAAGGGTGAAATAGGATATGAATATTGCAGTTAATACCAAGGGAACGAAAGGTTGCTCTTGGGAATAAGATTTTTTGTTTGGAGTACATCCATATTAATGTATCTTCTCAAGCCTTACCATTAAACAAAGAAATAATCCTCAAAGGAATGACACGTGACTAAGAATTATCAACATTTTTTTCTTTTTTTCTTTTTTTTTTACAGATGAATCTCTTAACAACAATCCTACTTCTGACAATCTGCATAGTCGTCTTCCACAACGAAACATGCGCACAACCTAGTTTATATGAAGTCACGTGCTCCAGAATTTGTCACAGTTCCCGGATGAGGTGCTTGTCACATGTCTGTCCGTCGAGCCCGAACTGCGAAACCATATGTCAAGAGATCTTTGACGATTGTTTTATACGTTGCTTAGAAACAAAATAAACGCCGTTTACTCCATACAACAGGAAGCAAACTCAAGTTCATCATTATCGTCATTGTGGAATTTTGATTTTATTTAGTTCAGTTTCATTGAATTATTTAAAAGTAAACCTTGAAACTGGATGTTTTCCCATAATGCTTTTGCTGATGTAAAACCTTGACGTCAGAGTTAACTCTTGAAAACTTAGAATAAAATAAGAATGAAATGACAAATTACCTTTAGGTCTTTATACAGGCGTATTATTGAATGTTTATCGCTTTATTGAAGTAAGCGTAGTTATAGAATATAGACTATATGTCAAATTATTGACTAAGTTTTGTACGAAAAAGGCTGCCAGACCTTTAGCTTTCACATTTTTCCTTTTTAACACAATCCAAAAAATTTCGAAAGCAGAATTGGTCACAGCTCAAGCCAAACCGAGCACGAAACCGGCTGTTGCATAGTCTCTCGCAGTTGAAAGTCAACTTGGCACATTTTTGAAGGCACTTGTTTCCTCTGACATGACCAGCTTCGGTGTTGGAAGAAAGCAGGTTTATGGCTAGCAGACACAGAGCAGCAAGTACGATGGATATTTTCATGGCGTTGCTGTAAAAACAACACGGTTTCATGTCACAACATTAAGCTAAAATACCGGAACTTCAAAATTGAAGAGAAAAGAGAAAAGCTTCAATTACTTTAAGACGACTATGACAATTAACGGGCGATAGCAAGTAATTTAGCGAACTAAAATTGTACCTTTTAAGAAGATATTCTTTTCGTTCGGCTTCCTCGACGTCTTTCCTTTTGAATTGTCCTTGAATCAGTTCGTAATCCAACTTTCTCGACATTTAAATAATCAAATACTACATGACTTAGTCTGAAATACGAGTGGTTCGCGGGTGTGTGGTCGGTCAGTATGTACTGTTGTTTTCCTTCGCTAGTGGTTTTTATATCGTAATAGCAGCTTTGGCGAAACAATATTCCATGCACGAAATGGGTAAAGTCGTCAAAAAGTAAAAGACTTATGGTGTCATACGTCATACAGTATTCAATTTTCGAAAGGTTTTTTGGTTATGACGGCGGTGCAACAAAGCCACAAGCGCTGAATTTTAAATGCTTCGCTAAAGTTCAAGTTTAGATAAAAATTAGTCCAAGAGGTAAACAAATTAAATCAGTAGGAATAGAAATTGAAATCCTGCAATTTCAAGAAGGCGGACTTAGTAGATTCCTGGATCCTAAAATTTGCTGTGTTGATCGGTATAGTTTTACCGCGAATTGAAGGAAACCGGACTGAACCCGAAGAAAAAACCCTCGAATCACAGAAGAGAACTAGAAAACAACTTTACAGATTCCCATACGATTTGCGACCAGAATATTGGAGCCCATGCGCTACTGGCCGTCACGACTATAGTGTTACAGTAATTAACTTCTTCATCAATAATAAAGTGTACTGAATTTTGTGCAAGAAGGTCTAGGCTAGACTGGAAACTTTCTTCTAACTTTTTAGCCTCAAAATCTCATAAAAATAATAATGTATGAAGTATATTCATAATTGAAACGAGGAGAATAAGATTTGGTCCGAAAAAAATAGCAACTGGAGTAAAATCTTGACTTTCACAGATATTGGCGGTCATAGTTTTGAAAACACGGTGATCACAATCGCGTTGGTGGAGCAGTCGTTAATCTTTATTCTTTCCTCGTATCATTTTCGTATATACACAATTGTCAACCATTAATATGCCATTAGGTTAAGTCTTTTAATATAGTTATCTTTAAATCTTGTGGCTAAAGTTTATTCATTGCTTATATCAATGTAATTATTGTGTCGAGTTTCAACCGCAAAACTTCAAGGATTATTTACTTGGACATGTGAATTGTTCTTTATATATTTCTTTTGTGAGTTTATCCGAGCTATAATATTACGAATAATAACTCATTGTGTTGTTTAGATGATTGGTATTGCTTGGGGAAGCACACGAATTTGTCGGTACTGTTCGAAAATAAGGGAGCGTGATTAGGATTACTTAAGTTCCATAGTTCCCCCCTTTTCCAGGCGAAAGATTGACGGCAAAACCTTTTATCTCTCAAGTTCAATTTAAATCATGAAGAATCGTGCTTTGGGTCAAAATTGATATTTTGAGACGAGACTGCAGGCTCACGTATTCAGCGGATTGGAAGTTAGTATTGCGGGCTCAAGAGTATTCAGCGAATGTACCATCACATTTCATGCTCAAAGCTTCTTAAGCCAGCCGTTAATTGTGGTTACTCGTACGTACTGTCGTTCATATTGAGGGTAACGCGTGCCAAACAGCAAGGACTGCAGAGGGGGATAGGCTGCTGGGTAGCGTAAAGCCTTACCACTTTTTTTATTGGGTTGATTTTTTAGGGCTCGTAATGACGTGGAAGTATGATGTATGAATTTTACTACTTAAAAGTGACAAAACGCGTCCATTCTTGCATATCGCTATTTCAATTAACGTTGTCACTGAAAAAAGTTTTAAGGCTAAAGCCTTTCAACTATATTTGATTACTAACAAACGTCGCTGTTGGCTATCTGAGAATTAAGGAATATATGTCCAAGATGTAGAATTTCCAAGCATACAGTGAGTTTGTTATTGTAATAATGTCACGGTGGAAAAAAATTTCATGGGCTTTAGGCTTTGATAGTTTTTTACAACGACAACGTTAAGTGAATTAGCTATATACGCCTGATTATTTCAGTGTTCAAAACATTTATAAATTATTACAGATATTTTGATTCAAGACTTTTGATAATGCTAAAGTAACTTTTTTAATGATTTTATAACTACTAACTATGGACTTAGTTCTAGTATTTTTAACTTTGTATTTATTTTTTAGGTTTTAATTTATTGATAATTTATTATTGAATTATCAAGTTCTTAATAATTCTTTATAATAACTGCCCTCTAAAACTTCATTGATTATGATTCAGTGCCAGCAAATTTGTTGCATTCACCATTTTTGAGTGATACCATTCAACTCGAATGATTAAGCAAATACCTAGACATGTTTTTCAATTCAAGATAATTTTGGAAAAATTCAGTAGATACGATATTTGGATTCTAACTAATCCAAACTACAGAGGGATCCACATGTTTAAAATAACAAAAGACTACAAGATCAAGAAGAAAATGGACTTCTGGTTTGAACCTTTCAGACAATGAGCGCAAATTTGACTAGCAGATTGACAACGTGGTCAGAATATTGTCTGTGAATGTACATATGAATAATCTATATATTAGGTATATTTTATCATTTCTATATATAACGCTTTAGTCATACGTCGTTAGATATTTTAAAAGTTCTTCATGTTTCTGTACTGATTTAATTTTTCAACCACAGTTGTCGAAATCTTCGCACTGTTTTACAGTTCTAACACGATTAGACCAAGTTTTTGGTTCCTTTCTTCAAACATTCCTCGTCTGCTATGCATTCACTGAATTCAGCTTCGCTGATTTCTTCACAGCTTCTCCCGTAGCGTACGCGAGCGCGAGACTTTTTACATTTTGCTTCCCAGGCGAGGGTATGTTTTATACACTCCACCAGACAATGCTCTGTTTTGTCTCGAGGCGCAGTCTTGTTTTCTTTAGCGTTTGAAAACGATAATGTGACTGTCAGAGTGAGCAAAGCCAAGACGATAAAGGAGGTGTTCATCGTTTTTCTAAGCCCAAATGGAAAGAAAGAGTGAAGGATGGAACTTGAGACTAACTATTATGTTTGTGGCTTGGAAATGGTGCCTTGATAGTAAGGTGTACAAATACACAGATTGTCATAGTGGTATGAACTTTCCTGAAATTAAAAAAGGGAAGGAAGGAAGGAAGGAAGGAAAGAAGGAAGGAAGGAAGGGAGGGAGGGAGGGAGGGAGGAAGGAAGGAAGGAAGGGAGGGAGGAAGGGAGGAAGGGAGGAAGGGAGGGAGGGAGGGAGGGAAGGAAGGGGCTGAAAGAATATGCGGGAAAAGAAAATATAAAAAATAGAACATTTTTACCCTAGACATAACATAGTAAATCAACAACCCAAACACTGTTCAGAAAGTTACATTTACTTGCATTCAAACTCACCTTTTTTTTGCCAGAGTTTCTTCAGACGTTTTATGCTATTTAGCCCTTGTTGTATTCGTATTAGCTGAAACTGTATTTTCTGTGGTCATATTTATACCATAAATCAAATTAATTTGATGAAATACAAGCAAGTGAGAGGCGTGTGGTTAGTCGTTTTAGCTAATGGTTTTGAAATTCTTTTGAGGGTGTTTAAGGCGTTGGCGAGGATATACAAACCATTTGGGATAGAATACCATGTAACCGAATAGACTAAAAATCAAAAAAAAGTTGTTGTTTGTTAAGGTACATTTGGAGAAAGCAGTCAGTACGAGCGGTATAGGATTTCAATAAACCTTTCCTTATAAAACAACAACAACAACAACAAAAAAAAAACCCAACGCAAAAAGAAACTACTTTCATGTATCATATATGATTTAGAAAAGCAATGGTAAGAAATGTTTCTAATTACTGGGGATTTTCTTAATTATTACCTTAGCTTAGTTGTCGATATTTTTCTAGCTTAGCATACATTAATTCATAATTCTTAAACCACCTTTTTTTTTCTAATTTCAAGAAAGTGTAACAAAAAGTAATGATTTTACTTAAGCTTAAAATAACAAGAGTCAAATACGCTTAATTGCAAAAACGTTGTCATAAAAAATAGCACTTTTGTGAATTAGTAAATTTACCAATTAGGAATAAATCATCCCTGATGTCAGCAAGCTCTATCAACGTGTACATTAACGGCAATATATGAAGACACAAATTGTGTATTTCTTAATTCGGTGATGCCACTGTCACCTGAAGAAAAACTCTAAAAGATGTATTTGTCATTCATTTATTTATTTAGACTCACTATTTCATTCGTTCATTCATTCATTCACTCATTCATTCGTTCTTTCCTCCATCCATTCGTTCGTTCGTTCGTTCATTCATTCATTTACGCATTCACGCATTCACTCATCCTTCATTCAGCAACAGTTTTGACGTCATTGACGTCTGAAAGACGACAATCGATCCCTTGGTAGAGACGCAATAAACAACCGACATACCCTAACGTATTAGCGGTAAAAAACAACACTTGAATTTACATCGACAACCTTTCGTTCAAGCATGTATCTATAAATAGCTATCTATGATATAGGGGCGGGGCATAATAGTCCAGGGATAATGGCAGGAGATTTGCAGGTTTGACAAATAGGTTTTTAGGTAGAAAAATTTTAGAAAAATCAAAATTCTGACTTTCGAACCCAATTTTTTCTTTCCCTAATCCTATCCGGATCGATTGAATATTAGTCCAGGGATAATCCCAGGACATT
>JAAAQI020180555.1:0-22783 GCA_011800005.2 Stichodactyla mertensii
CTTCTAAACGAATTCGGTGACCCCCATTTTTTATTTCATTTTTCTACTCAAGCACTCAAAATTGATATTTGTGCCAAATTAAAAAAAAAAATTCGACAAAAAAATTGCACGATCGCATTACCTTAAGGTTAATTCCTCACAACTTTATAATACTGTAAGCCTGCTCTGATGAATACATGAACTATATCAGTAATCTGCAGGCTAGCCCAACCCAACACTTATTGATCGATACATGTATGATATCAATCCAGGACGATTTTGATGCTGACAGTTCATTGGTCACTGGAGTGGTGTGTTGATCCAATCAGAACAAAGCTGACGAGCTAATTGATACTCACTAATTTCCACAATGAATTAGAATGTATTGGGGCTCAGTTTTTAAACAAAAAGCACCTTTAATATAATGATGTGGTGGAAAATTATTTAAACTCTCGTTTAGCCACAGTTCTTAGGCGCAATGTTCGAGTTGACAGATATTTTGAAATAATATACCATTCGTGAAATAAACGACGAAAACACAGTATTTGGTGAGCAATATAGAGCTTCAACTCCCCCGTTTATATATTTATCATTGATCGTAATCAAAAGCGCTGTAATTCTAATAATTTTAAAACAATGAATATTCTACATCAGTGTGCGTTTTTAAGAACTAAAAATAAAGATCATCGGGCAGCATTTTTTAAACCTTTAATACTATTAACCTATTCAACTGTACACACTTTAGTTTCCTTTCTGTTAGTTAGTCTTTCTTTTTTCTTTCCCTGAGTCATCTTTAAATTTCACTCTCCTTCTACATCCAATTCTTTTATAATGAACGATTTTCTCCTCTAGATCTTTTTGAATTTAGTTAAAGTGCCTCTAATGCCTACGGCCACTTTGAAATTCCATTCTTCCTAATAGTAAAGCTTGTGATAGGACAGCTTAATTTTTCTGATAATGATGACCCATTTTTGAGTTATATAAGGCTTAGAAGATCTTGATATGTAAATTATGTGACGCTATAAAACTTATAGTTTAAAAAACTCAACCAAATTCTACGTTGCATTGGCTATTCTTTTCAATTATTGTCTAATCTACAGAAGGTGCTGTTTGAAAAAATGTCAAAATCCTACGAAGTCGTTTGGCCAACTGAGCATAATGCTTTGAACATGAAATATTTTGTAATTACCTCTAGCTGTTTTTGAATTTATAATTAACACCCCGTTGACGACATCTCATTTGCATTTCTAGATCTGTAATCTTTACTATTCGGAAATTGTGGGTGCAAAAATATTATCAGAAACGTTATGGAGAATGGAGGTTCAAAATATGGTCGCAGACGTTAGGGGCACTTAAAAACCTTCATCCTCATTGCATTTTTTCACTAGCTTTTTCCATAACTGACTTCCTGTTGACTACATCTTTCATCCGCTTCCGTTTTAACCTGCACATTTACAGTAATGACCATAAAATTAACTCGTAGAGCGATATCTATCTAGTAATAATTAATATTTCAGTATTTTTTTAGCAAAGGTGGAAGTTTGTTGTGTCTTCTGGAGACGAGTAATAAACAGGAAGAGAAAACATCGTCTAGAAAATATGTATGCAAATAAATTCGTTATCAGGACTAAACTGTAATTGTATTTTATAAAGCATAAATTTTCATCACAACTCTCTCTGGGGTATCGATCTAAATCAATCCAGTTTTAATCTGTCTTGAGTGACGCATATAGAACAACATATTAGCGCGCGACACTGAATTTGAGAACTGAAAAAGAAGATGAAATATAGCCGAGATGAGTTTTGAGGTTCCGCAATCATCCCTCGCACCGAAATGGCGGCCCTTAACCTTTTTTATCAGTACATGAACAGATAGGCTTCGTTCTAAGTATTACCTAGCTAATTTCACTAAATTATACACTCTCTAGTTAGATATCTCTACAGAAACCCTGGTCTGGCAAACAAAAGAGAAAAGGAATCGTAAAACCACACCCAGTAGCTGCTTTTTTCCTCTACAAGTTTGCCCTGGGTACCAACACAAGTTTTGGATTTCATTTATAGTTTAAAATGTGTAGCTAACAATCATTACTATGGCTATAATAGTTCCCAAATGGATGCAAATTTGGATTCGCATTTGAATTTTTGGTACATTTGTAGCGAAATTAAAAAAATAAAAAAGAGAGTTTGTCTAACTGATCGCTCGAAGAAAACTACCACTTATCAGTTCAAACCTAACGGTCCACTAAATTACGGCTCACGCAACTATAGTAGGAATAAGTTTTTACAGCTTGTTAGTGCAAAGGTGCTGAAACATGGCTAATGACACCTGGAAGGACTGGCCAATGCTTTGTTCATTCAATATTTACAAACGATGTTGAATCAACAGACCGTTCGCCTTGAGGATAAACACAGCGTTAAAGTGTATGGAAATACATTAGCATGACAAAAGTTATGAAATAGAATAAATTAATTTTCATAATTGAAATAGATTCTACGACATTATCTTGCATCTGTTTGATTGAAATTGGCAAGTATTCTATAGCTATATAAATGGGCAGTGGGCCCAAGAGCTGTAAAACTATTCATTTCGTTTTGCATGAGTGCAGTTCCAATCTGACTTATTTAGCGTTCAAGGTTCTAGGCTCGTAGGAAAACCATGCCACTACGAATGCTTTTGGTGTTGATGTTTTGTGGGGTTTTTATTTTTCCTTGTCGTTTAGCAGCGCCGAAGATTACTGAAGACGCTTTCGAGGCTGGAGATGACGAGGACTATCAAGATGATCTCGATAGCGTAAGTACTGGCTGTTGAACCGTATCATCATAAATATAAACATACGAACAGTTTCTCTCCATGTAGCCCTCGTTCGGATCGAGTTGGATTTTAGAAGTTGGTTTTTACGGAGGGAGGAAAACCGGAGAACCCGGAGAAAAATCCTCGAATCACAGGAGAGAATTGAACCAACAAACATCTCTCATTACGTAGAATGGCGAGTGTGAATATTTCCCATAGATGATAGAGGCGCCGCACAAGCAGCGCACACTGCCTTATCCTTCCTTAATCATAGATAAGCCAGGATTTTGACTCCCAAGTAGCTTTTAATCTTAAACGTTCGATTGCTAAAATCTATATGCAGTTTTCACACTTGAGTTAAAGATATTTCGACACGTTATTTGCATGTGCATGAGTGTCTCTTATAATAACAGGAAGTTAAAGATACAAAGACGCGACGTCTCGGGATAACAGTGTTCTGTTTACACCAGAATAGGAACCTGCTGAGCGGAAATAAATTTTCTAACCAATCACAGTCTGTTGTGATTTTTCAGGGTCGGCCCTATTTACAAGCACTTTTTCTACCTGAAAACAATCAAAAATTTAATCCGATGTATTTTGACTCCTAGAAGAGTCCAAAGCTATTAAAAAGAGTGAAATTTTAACTGTGAATTATCTAAAAAACCACGCGAGAAATGATTTTGAAAACAAAGAGTGAGGGCCGGAGGTTTTGCCCAACAGTGCTTTACAAAGTTAGTTGTTCGCTCAGCTGGAAGTTTTTGCACGACTGCATCATTTGACTACAACTACCCATAGTTACCAGAATGCTTTGAGGGGCTTCTATTGTCAGGCAAATTTCACCAATTGTCTCTTTATTCCCAGGAGAGTAGAAAAATCTGAATAACAAAGCATTTTGTCAAAGCATTCTGGTAATAGTAGTAGTGAAATGAGGCAATCATGAAGATTTCGCATGACCGTGAAAAGCTCGCGGCACGATCGGCTAAGCATGCCTTGCCGCGACCGTGGTGTTTTCTAAAACTTCGTCGTGCCTTGCCGTGCTTTGACCGTGTTCGTGCGCCACCAGCTTTTCACAGTCATACAAAATCTACTCTGTTAAGGCCGTGTTTAGACTAGAGTGTTAACCTAGGTTTTGAATAAGATTTTAATCATAACCGCTAATTATTTAGCATTATTTCAACGTGTCCAACTTAGGTTGAACTTCAGTCAAACACGCAAGCGTGAACTGAAATAAAGAAAAGGAACATTTCTCACAAATTAGACAACATATACAGCTATTTCAAAAAATGTCGAATACTGAATACTGAATACTGCATACTGAATATTGCATTCCAAGACCAAAGGGCATCGTGGAGCTCGTTAATTTGAAGTAAGAAGTAAGGATACAGTGAGTGGCTCCCTATATGCAGTAGCTAGTTTACTGTTTGGGATGGAATGCATTGAAAATAAAAGAAAGACTAATTATCAGATTCTTTTTACTTCAGACAATATTACATAAAACCCAAAATGCATTTCGGCCTTGGAATACACTATTTAGTATGCAGATTCAGTATTCAACGTTTTTTTGAAATAGCTATATTTAACTCATTCGGTATGATGACACTGGAAATATCCTACTGGTCCTGAACCACCCAGTACTTCAAACTGGGAGTCACATTTAACTTCTGGTCGCGTCGAGCAGTCGCGTCGTTGCAGGGTAAAACAGTGATATACTTATTTCAAGAAAGTTAGTCACCAGAAACCTAGAAAGCTGGGACCGTCGAGGATTATGGGAAATATATCAATTAACAAGTAAAGACATTTAACACAAATTTAAGTTTTCGAATGGTCACATGACGTGAAAATGTGACTGGCAAAAGATTTCAAATCCATCAATAGTTATAGAAATATGGTAGAAACGCATAAAATTTCTCTACCCATAATTCTTGTCGGTCTCAGCTTTCTAGATTTTAAAGTGACAAACTTAATTGAAATAAGTATAAATTGGTACTGACCACTAACTATAACTGATGTATCTCATTAAATTAGCCAACCAATCAAAGCTAGCAACAGGCATTTAGTTCGGCAAACATTTTATAAGACTTGAATTTTTAGAGGATTAGTTTCCTCCCAAAAAACGAACCTGAAACCTGGTTTCCAAGGTTGCCATAGTGACAAGAAGAAGACCATAATGCATTGTTGGTAAAATGAAGGAAGAAAGAGTAACTTGAAGACCAAACCTTCAAACTACATGCAGTTGAATGACCAATTGTGTTTTAAAAATTTGATTCCACAGCTTGAAAAAATCGCCCAAGAGCCGCCATCCATCGTAGAATTTGAGACAAAATCTTCGTGTCCCCCTGCTGCAGCCGCTAAATGGATTTGTCAAGGTAATTATGTCGTTTCGTTTCGTTTCCTTTTCCTTTTTTTTTTTTCTTTTTTTTAGCCAGCTCAAAAATGATATGGTTACCCGTTAATAAAATTCCGAAGCTTGCCATGGCACGCTCGTACAATGGCTATTACATTGTGGCGTCACATAAAAACAATCTGTTGATTAAACGCTAAGGATACTAGTCGTGGTAGGGGAACAAGGCGGTTACAGCCACCACGGCAATTAATAGCAGTAAATATGCTGTATTAAACATCAGTACATCTCATATAGCTATTTCCAAAAAGGTTACGGGACGAACGCGGCGAATGGCGATTGGTGATTGGCGATTGCATGACCAAAAGGAATTGTGGAGCAATAAGAATTTCTTCATATTCATTTCTTAAATTACCAAAGTAACGCCTCCTGAAGATCTTCGCTGAATGGTGTAGGCAATGGTTATTTATTTAAGAAATGAATACGAAGAAATTCTTATTGCTCCACAATTCCTTTCGGTCGTGCAATCTCCAATCACCGATCACCATTCGCCGTTCGCCACGTCAACCTTTTTTGAAATAGCTAAGTATTCGGAAGCCAGAGAATTTGGGAATAAATGTTTCTTAGCAGAGCGAATTTTGTTTATATTTCTATAAGATAGAAAGGATCTCACTTGGGAAGAACTAAACCTTTTAATTTATTTTCTTGGCAGCTTCGCCTGCTTTAATGAAGTCTGCTGTCACGCTGGAAGCGAAGGAATGTGCTCCACACCCGACTATAGTCGAAGTTCCTGCTGACACTAGTGCAAACGGTGTATACTTCAGCTATTTGCCAAAGTTCGTTCAACTTCACAGATGCATTGGCAATGATGATTATATGAATGTTAAATGTGTGCCCAAAAACACCGAAACTTTGAATATAAAGGTGAACTATTCAGTTAGGAAATCCCATTGCATTGTGCCAATGAAGAACCATACTGAATGCAAGAAAGTGTCGACTCTGATTTAATAAATCAAGTTGTCAGTTAATAATCATTGAAGCTGTCAAACGAATTATAGTTCATTAGAGTAAGTTATATTTAATTGAAAAAGCACTTAAAAATAATATGACAATTTTTGCCAAGTTTGAATGACACAGTAAAAATTCAAAAATTATACTGCGGAAAATTAGACTAACTTTGTGGACTTGAGAGATCAGGCCTTCTTTTGCATCGTTTTTCTTTTCTCACAAATTAGCTTCTTTTTAGATTTTACTTTGAAATACATGCGAAACAAAACAAACAGACAAACGTTTAAGGAATCAATAGAATCTATAGAATTTTGGCTAATAAGCTGCAGCCAGCAGAGTAAAGGCTCAACTAGAATTTCACGCACTGAAAACAACAGAGCCATTGATTTAAAAACGTGTCAGCGATAGAGCTTTCAAGTTTTTTTAAAAAAAGCCTTAAAACCTTGCCAATGATCATTACAAGAAATACATTGAAAATCGAAAAAGATATGATCGTTTAAAAAATAAGTTAGTTTGTATGATTTTCTAAACGTGTTCAACTAATAAAAGCATGACTAAGTGTTCTTGATTAGTGTATGGCATGTTTGCCGAACGTCCTGAAGGGGAGTGCCCGGCAACCCATTTCACAGCCCATATTTTTTCACAAATCCCATTTGCCAGCGTTCACTAAATCCCATTCCTGCCATGTCGCTCATAGGTGGTTTGCAATCATTCCCTAGTGAATAAAATAACAAAAGACACGACCGCCATGTTGGTTGATATGACAGGAGAAATCATTAAAAATCTTTTGTAAAGTTCAACCAACATGGCCGCTATGACGTCACATCCATGAAAACCAGCAGTATTATGTAAACAAGCATTGCGCCACAGATGATTTCGTGAGCGCTGAGCAAAAATATCGCTGAATAAATCGAGTGAAAATAACACATCAGTCGAAGAAATCGCATGAAGTTTTATACGTTTCTCAAACTAACAAAACCACAGGGAGCCCAAGCTTGGAAACATCAACGCTGTAAAATATTTATATAGCATTTGCATACCCTCTAGAGAGTTCTCAATCACTTTTCAATTTTTTGATTTCTTAGGGTATGTAAGTGCTATACAAAAATTTTACACCGTTGATGTTTCGATACTTCTTATTTTTCAAGACATCCATAAAGTCCAAGCTTGGGCTCCCTGTGACAAAACTAAATGACCTTGACTGGAAATGCTTTTTAAGTCTTAAAAAATTTATCCATTCCCTTTTCTTTTTTTTTTCGTTTTCTCCCCTTCTCCCAGTGACTTAAATCCCATTTTCCCAAGAGCAAAAACAAGGAAATTCCAGCCCGGCTTCCATTTCACCCAACCTCTTCCTTTGGGTTACCTGTGTTTTCCGTAGTGCATGCTGGGTATCCAATATGGCGATCTTCAGTGTTTACATCTTGAATCGAGCAGGGGGTTTGATTTACCATTACGACCACCACACGCCTAAAAGTGAAATAGAAAAAACCTTTAGCTATCCTTTAGATATTACTCTTGGTGGTGATGATAAATTAGAGGTGATATTTGGCGAAGGAGGTGGGATAAA
This sequence comes from Stichodactyla mertensii, assembly GCA_011800005.2. Taxonomy (NCBI): domain Eukaryota; kingdom Metazoa; phylum Cnidaria; class Anthozoa; order Actiniaria; family Stichodactylidae; genus Stichodactyla; species Stichodactyla mertensii. The sequence continues at coordinate 7,687 of JAAAQI020180555.1, forward strand.
AGGTAATACAACATGACAAAAAAGGGAATTTTTAATCGTACAAAATGGTTGTCAAACAGCCAGGTTTTTCATTTCCTGTACAGATACACGCATGTTGTAGACATAAATTGAGTAAGAGAGCATGAATTAGACAGTGTATAACATGTACCTATAGCAGAATTTATCACTATAATACATTTAGAGCTCGCAATGATGTGTGTGTGCTGGTGTGTTGGGAAAGTTAAGAGGAAAGAGCCCCTAATAAGAGCTGTGTGAGGCCAGTATACTCCATACGTTACTTTAGATTCCATTAACGTTTGGTCAGGATAGAAAGTTTTTAAATTTTTCCTACTTTGGGCATTTGCAAGTATGGCTGGTTAAAAAGGAACATGTCTCTGTTCTTTCTTCCCAAGTTGGTCATGCTCTCATAGCTATCAATGGAGAACCTGTAATCGCCAGGAAGCTACCAGATGGGCGAGATGCACAAGAAGTGCTTGATAATCCTGATAATTACCCTATATCATTAAAGTTTGGACGCCTCAAGCTTAAGACTAATGAACGAATCATGCTAGCGAGCATGTTTCACCCGTAAGTATATTACTAGGTAAAGCTTATGGATCATGTGCTTTGCCTAGATCAGGGATGGGAGGGGAGAGTAATTTAGTGTAATTTGGACAGCTGCAAAGTGGCAGCATGGGTGGATGCATTAATTCAGTGTTTCTCAACCTTTGGTCATATCTTTAGTAACTGAAGTAATGGATCCAATACAGGAAGGAGTGTTTCATCCTTTACCAAAACACCAAGAAGTAGGTTGAAAAATGAGGCACAGCCAAGTTTTTTTAACCAACTTTGATGTATTTGGATAGAGGATGAAACACTCTTTCAAGTGCTTGATATGGCTTTTCAAACTATGAATAATTCTAGGAGAAAATAAAAAATAAAGTTGGCCAAATTTTGTGCTAATTAAGATCACATATTCAAACCAGCATCTTACTTTATTTTCTCATTTATTATTCATGAGTTTGACAAACTGCTGTCATATACATTTGATTTGTTTCTTTGCCAAGTTTCAATGGGTTATGCAGTTTTTTTCCAATTTGATCACATAACAAAGGTCAACTTTATTAACCAGAGAGTCCTAAGTGTTACCCTCATAAAACAACTGTATTCAAGATTCCCATTTTGTGGTGTTGGATGGGGATGGGCTGTCCATCAACCAATCATCTTAGCCTTCCCTTTCCCAAAAACAAAGGAACTCTCTTCCAAATATGAAGCAAGTGAATGTCTGGGGTACAGTAGTGTGCATTGATTGAAATAAAATAAATGTACCATCACCCTCAGGTTATTTGCCATAGCTGCTAAGCTCTCACCTGAGCATCGTTCATCAGGAATAGAAGTCCTGGAAGCAGACTCATTCAAACTTCACTGTTTCCAGTCTCAAACAGGTACTTCTTGAAATGATTGAATATAATAATTTAAGGAACTGCTCATTTTTAAAATAATGGATGGGACAGAGCCAATGAGACTTGGGATTTGGCTACGAATGTTTTCACCTTTTTTTTCATTTCAATTGTCTTGCAGGTCTCAAGTTCATTTTACTGACAGACCCAAGACAGTTAGGCACTGAAGGATTGTTAAGGAAAATATATGAACTATATGGTGATTTTGCTCTTAAAAATCCATTCTATTCTCTGGACATGCCAATTAGGTAAGTAAGGGATGAAACAGATTAATATGCAATGAAAAGATAATTTTGTAATAAAATGTCATTTATCTTTTGTTCAATACTTATTTTTATCAAACCTTAATTTTGAAAATTCATGCACAAAAGTTTGTATGGTGGGAGTGGGGCTAAAGCTCCCTTGTCTCCTATTTCCATGGTGCATGTCGCAGTAACACTGTCAATAGATTCCTGACTTACAAAATCTCTGTCAATATTAGAACATTCATTTTATCTAAAACCCCTTAAGGTATTTTGTTTTCGTTGTCATTTAAATTGCCATCAAAAAAATCATCCAACAAAGCAATATGACAAATTAACCCATTGTCAAAATGGTTGGCACATTAGCATGACAATAAACATTATGTCCAGCTATTCATCTTTTCATTTATTGTTTTATCATTTAATAAACAAGGTTAGTGTTCAGTAACTCAACAAGAATTATATTTTTTGTTTCAGATGTGAATTATTTGATACTAATCTCCAAAGAGCCCTTGACCATTCAGAGAAAACGGGCCTGTATTCCAGTAACCCTTCATTAAGTTGAACAAATTTAGGCTATTATTATGTAAATATGCTCATATTATTAGTTACATGGAAAAAACCATTAAGCAGCAGAAAAATGAAGCATGATTTGAAAAAGTGTCAAGAAATAAAAACCCAATTTCCTTAAGGTTTGCTTGCTTGATAAAATTCTTTAATGAGTTTTAGTTAATCTCTCAGTGGTCTACAATTTTTTAGCTCCAAAACTACTTTATTAATTGACCTCTTTCATAATGGTGGCAGCTCATTAGCATAATGTTTTAAATTTTGTTTCACAAAAATTTGGCCTTCCATTCAAGAGAAGATGTTTATCTAAGTAGAATTTGAAAGTTTGAGGGAAAAAGTTTAAATCCTTAAGGAATTACAAGCATTTCAAGTTGAGAAAATGAGGCCAGAAAGGCCTGATCTCTGAAATCCATACAAAGTTCTCTAATTTTGATCCACAATATCGTTTTGAATTTTGAATCTATGCCATTCATATTTTCCAAGGTTACTGATTTTTAAGAGTTCTTTTGGATGGTATAAGTTATGTTATTGGAGAACATCCATATTTTGCCAACATCAAAAATCTGCTATTATGAAAAAGGTGTATAGACCCTTTTCTAGTTCGTAAAATACCAGTGTTTCTTTATTACACTCATTTGCTCAGGGTTAGCCTCATTTCAGTTTCAAAATATTCACAAATGCTAACAGTAAAGTAAATAATGCACAACTTCAACAATACAACTGACTTTGAAATTCCATGGACCTCCTCTGAAATGTGAATATTCTACACGAAAATGAGGCTAACCCTGAGCAGGAGAGAACTTGAAACTGGAGTATTCCTTTAAGGCCACAACAGAATGATGCCTAATTCAAAATTCAGTGTCAAAAAGTTTGATTAATATAAGAATTATTATATAACATCATTAATGGGATTCATTATGTAAGACGTTGTGTAAGTTGCAGATGAAATTTAAAAATATTACATTTTTCATTACCAAGGACATTCAAGATGAGAGAATTAAGTGAACCTTTTTGATTTGATTAGCCCCAGGACATTGCAGGCTTCTTTGAACTCACTGATAGGTTAGATTTTGATGTACTAGGTGACAGCCAGCTGGCTTTTAAAGTGCAGCTCCAATATCTTCAGAACTTGACTTGAATTCCAATACTCCAGTTTCGAGTTCTCTGTTGCTCAGTGTTAGCCTCATTTCAGTGTTAAAATATTCACAAATACGAACGATAAAGTAAAGAATGCACAACTTCAACAATACAAACACTTTGAAATTCCATGGACCTTCACTGAGGCATGTGAATATTCTACACAAAAACGAGGCTAACACAGAGCAACAGAGAACTCGAAACTGGAGTATTAGCAGTATTGTATTTTGTCTTCAGTCAATTTCCAAGGAAACTAATCCTTAGCCATATATTCCGAGTACATTAGTGTTAAACTATGACATAATTTCATTCTGTTTACAGAATAACAAAGGTTTGTTCAAAACATCTGAAATCGGTTTCCTCTATTATCCCTTGGAAAATAAATCTATGATGCTGCTTAATTTTCATAACAAAAGAAGCAATGTGTCTTTGTTTTTAACTAGCTTTCCAGCATCATGGCTATCTTTCAATATCAATATCAATCAATCAATATTTATTTAACGTCTCTAATATACAATAAGTTTACTTGCACAGCCTGCAGATAGCTTAACTAGTCAAGGCAGGCTGTGCAGACACTATATATACGTTTGCACATTATCCATAGTGTTTTATAGTGTACAAAAATTACATTAAAGGGCATTTTCAGCTTTTCCCACAGGATATACATAAGACAAACACATGACATCAATGTTGGTATTCTAAACAAAAGAACTTAATTAGACATCCTTTGAGGTAAACTAACACGGCCACAATGATGTCACATGAATATAGTCTATAAAAACAATGAACTTGATTTGTAATTATGACTTAAAAAAAAGTTTTACATTTATAACATGCAAATTCTATATGAATATAATCAAATGCATGGGACTGCCATTAACGTGATCATCAAAGCTTTGTGAAGGTATAGCCATCAGCAGATAATATTACAAAGGCAACAACTTCTAAGTTATTTTAAGACTCTGATTGTTGGTCTTGAACACACGATCTCCTGCATAACAGACCAATGCTCTTCCAACTGAGCCAACTGGGTGGTGCCCCGCCTACATAGTATTAAGAAATGGGTCATCCCTTCATGCAGGAACACACAAGTTGCTAAGAAAATAAAAAGACAATACAATACAATGGAATAGATAACAATGGGAAAATTTGGATTACAACACACTGTTCTGAATCCTACATGAAGGAATAACCTAGAAATACTACTAACTACTAAACATTCATTTTACACTGAAGATTTTGTAAAGGTTATTATCAGCGAGAAGATCTTGGCTTTATCTTGAGTAGTGATACTGGGATGCTCACTGGATTTAAGGATGAAAGCTGAGGTCTCTTCAGATCTTTCTTTAACTTCATTATCTTCATTCTCAACCTTTCTTTATTTCTTTTTGAAGATTCATCAAGAGACGGCAATTGGATTCTCTTCTTTCTTGTTCTTTTAAAGCCTCTTGCGTCAGCATTATCACACGAAGACAATGATTTAGTCTCACAATTTTCAACAATTTCACTTTCAACTGTTGGAACTTGGTCCTCATCTTTAGAGACACTTTCTAGTTGATTTGTTTCATCGGTTTTTGTTTCAGCTGAATCAACTGATGTAGCATTGGTCAACGGTATTAATTCAGAAGTCTTAGTTGCCTCAAAAGTTTGATTTCCTATGCCTGACATTGGAGTGTTTGTAATTGTATTATCTGCTCTTGTGTCATCTGAACCAGGGACTCCAACAGTGTTTGAGCTACATGACGACAATGATTCCAAGGTCTCAGACCCTTCACCAATTTTTTCGTCAATACTCTCAGCTAAATTCTGATCACCTTCACTCCTAGATCTTTCTTCCTTGTCAAAATCATCTGTTCTTGTGTCTTGTTTACTAGTTTCTTTTTCTTCTCTAATTATTATTTCTTTGTAAAGCTCATCCATGGCAAGAACAATTTGTTCATATTCCAAGTCCTTCATAATGCTATCATATCTGTCTTTCAAGAAACTCAGCTGAGTTTGAGTGTCTGCATTCAAAATTTTCATCTCTAAACTGTGTAGTAACTCAAGAATCACCTTTGCATCTGTTCATTAAGATAGAACATACATACTGGAAAATCATAAAGACTTAATCTCACAAAAATTTAAAAAATAGTTTCACAAGGAATTGTGAGGTTGAATGTGAATATAGTGCAGGGGAAAAAAAGAGGAAAATGAGAATTTAAAGAAAAACACAAGAAACCAAGAGGAGATATTCATGATACATGACCATCTTGTGCCAGTATCCAGGTACCAGTAATCAAGCACCAAGTGTCAGGTCGGCAGAGGCAGAGGGGAGGGACTGAGGGGCTATACTCCCTAATTTTTGGGGATAATTCACGCATAAGGTCACATAACTCAAGTTATTATTCAGATGGTCCAAAATAAAACCACCACACTACTTACCGATGGGACTTAAAACTGTAGTAGTCTGACCTCTGAGAATACCACTTAAAAAGGTGTATATTCTAGCATAGTTTGGACCATGGGTGCTCTCTACAAGAGAGTGTGGAGCAAAAAGATGATAAGTCAAGTGTATTCAGTAAAGAAGGAAAAAATTTACTTTTTCCATTGGTCACTGCACCTAGCATTTTTACATGTAGCTCCATATTGTCTGCTACTCACAACCTCATTTGGATAGATTAAGGTGAGTGGTGATTATGCATAACCACATTAGAACAATTTTTGTATGACTGCAAAAAAACTCACATGATCCATAATGGTGCTGTGTCAAAGTATTTTCATTGAATGAGCAGTGATCTTGGAGGTTGTGACTGGCTCAGTAGAGCCACCAATTCTGTGTTGTGACAGTGACATGTGCTGTGATGTTTCACAGTCATACGAAATCTGCTCTAATGAAACACTCTGCAAGGGCTAGGAAAGAACACCACCAGGGAAGGGCTCTAAGATCAATCTCCCTTCAAAAACTGATAAATTCTGACCTTCGTTGGATGAAGGAGGTTCTACTGCAGCAATTGTCATGACCTGAAAAACACATTTGAAAGGGACCCAGGTGTTTTGTACTTCCATCAAACAGAATAAAAACAACAGTCTATCAGTGGTCATACTTAGTAACATACAATGAATCAGAACTCATAAGGTTAACCCAATCAAAATCAGGACTTGAAGTAAAGGAATGATTACATGAATGTATGGTGTGGGGGATTGGGAGAGGGTAGGGAGGTAATTTAGAGGGAGCAAAACTTTGGAATCTGCACTTACATGTACAGAAATAGTCCCGAGGGTGATAAACTTATAGAATAAGCATATTTGCTGGTGGCATAATTGCAGTCTAGCATTGGTCGTCTTTCACAATGCAGTCATTGCAGTCTTTCACAATGAATAAATCTAAGTTAAATGCATTTGGTGATAATTAGCTTGTACATACCTGTGGGATGCATTTGGCATCAATGTCATCTTGTCCCCTTCGGAGGTGCTCACATATTTTTAACCACATCTAAGAAAAATAATAATTACAAGACTTTCTCTTGCATCAGTTTAAAAACTTATCTATGCCCTTTGTTTCCACTTTCATTCATACTTCAAAATTCAACAGGAAGAAAAGCTGAAAGCACCTCAAGGCTCTGAACCTCCATGGTTACTGTTGTTAAGTCCCTCAAGCCAAACAAAGTCTACCAGAAACTGCAAACCTGAGTTTCTAATGTGAATTGATTTGTACATTTTGTTGGTATTTTTACAGTCAAAGGATATGTAGTGTGCCCCTCTAGATTCCATTAATGAGCATTTCATTATTCGAATATTGAGTTGATTATTCGACCTGAGTTTTCATTAATAAAACTGAAGACTCCAAACTTCAAAATCTATTTTCTACTCACATTTTGATTGAATTCTTTAACGAGTGCCATAAATAGGTAGGAAAACTCCACAGAAAGGCCAGTATGACATTTGCATGCTTTTACCATTAAAATTCAAGTTGAAAATAAATTTCGAATTCACGAGTCTTCCGTTTTATTAATGAAAATTCAAAGTGAAAAATCAACTCAATATTTGAGTAATGAAATCATTAATGCAGTCTAGGGGGGCACGCTTCATATCCTTTGACTGTAACATTATTTGGTAATACGAAAACAAGAATCAAGTAATGCCAGAAACCTTCAAGAGAACAAGCAGTTTACGACACTGTTTGTAGAACAAGATATATTCCACTGGGAAAACCAGTGCTACAGTGATTGGTTGGCTATTGTTTGAGCCATAACCATGAATAGAATGAAGGTAAACAATACCCTGCAATATGAAAAACCATGACCAAGAATATGATAGACTTTGGTATACCAATGTGCAGTGATAGCTCTTTAGACTAACCTCCACTGGATCATCCTTTTCTGCTATCAAATGAACAGGTGTTACCCCTAACAATAAGAAGGAAAATGGATTTTCTACTGCAACTATACATACAAAAGGCACCTGAGTATAATCATGATACAAAATTGTCTACATTTTACAACAAAAGCATCCTGGTGTTGAATCATGGGAAAACATTTGGCTCAAGGTCCGTGCAGCCATGACTGAGAGCCAAATATTTTTCTGTCCAGCCCGACCTACTGTAACTCAGTCAATAAGCATTTTATCATGTGACCCTTTTCTGATCTTTTCATGTCTCATCTCAGACACACATAAACAACTTGGCTCAAGTCAAGCATGCACAAGTGGGTCTGGGTCCAGATACAGGTTTTTCTGGACCACCTCAAAAAAATTGTATTTGCACAATCACACGATTTTTGCCAATGGTTTTCATTAGAGCACATGCACCAGTCTGTACAGGTCATATGATAAAATCAGATAAAACATAGCTACAATGATGATAAAGTTGAGTGACAACAACAAATGATTCTCACCATTAGCTTGAGCTCTGAGTTTTTCAGTAAAATGTTTTACCTGTAATTAGGAGAATTACAATTATTTAATAATCCAACGTATAAAGAGTTTAAAGACAGACATCAAAAAGCCACCTTTAATGCTTGGACCCAGGTCAGATGTTGGACTTCAAACAAGTCAAGCTTTTCATAATTCCATAAAATAAGTCCATGAAATCTGCTACCTCTTGCTCTTTCAATAAAATGGTGACTGAGTATATCATGATAACTAATCCAGTTGAGATTGAGAAGAATGACTGCAGTTCAGTATTCAAATATTTCAATAGTCCAGTTGAAAAAACATGAATATACCATTTGGATTGGCTTATATAAATTTATATTTGATCTAGTCCTTTTCTCCCTTAACTTGGTCCTAAAATTTTGCATAGGATTCATTAACAAATAGTTTTCTCCTCCCTTGAGGTGTGGAAAAAATATAAACTGTAGTATCCACAATTATCGTACCTGTTTGACGTTTTTTGTTTTTACTTTCTTAGCAATGGGATTCCAGAACCTTTTACCTGCATCACTATCAAAAACCATTTAACAATCTTAATATTTTTAAAATATCAAATGATTTGAAAATGCTGGCTAATGTTTTCTTGTGGGGATGCCAATCAAAGAAAATTACAACTCTGCTCATAGTTGTATCATGGCATCACAGGGAAATGGCTTATTAATGTATTATAAATAATCACCTCTCTAGTGCCTCTAAGAGTAGTTTTTTCTCCTCAATGCTCCATTCAGCATCAACATCTTTTGACAGACTTTCTTGGGTAACTGTTGAAGTACTTTGAATATTAGATACATGTACATGTACCCCTGTGGTGTCTTTCCTTCTCCTCTTAGACTTTGATCTTGCTTGCTCCTGGCCAGTATCTGTACCCCCTGGGGATTTTTGGTGTATGGAGTCATTGGCATTGGTATTTTTACAGGACTCTATGCTGCTTGAAACTTTCACTTCAACAGGTGGTTCATCACAAGACATGGCATCAGCCTTCCTTTTCATTTTACCTGTCTTCATTACATTTCCCATTTTCCATTCTTTCTTGCTATTCTGTTTTTCTTCTCCCATTTCATTTCTTGTTTCACTAGAATCTTTATCCTCTGGTGAATTTAATCTTGTGCTATTGTTATTTTTCCTCTCTTTTTCAGCTGCTGTTCTGAGAGTACTACATGTGTCAGCATCTTCAGCTTGATCAGCCACAAGCTGAATCAGGGATTGATGACACTCATCTGTCTTTGACCTAGAATCAGTAAGAGTAGTCTGTAATGATAAATTACAGTCACTCTTCTTGGTTTCTGTGGTAGAAGGTTCATCAGTGCAAGCACTTGTGCTCTTTGAAGTGCTAGTTTGCTTGCTCTCAACTTGCTGAGATTCTGCAAGAAAGGTTGCATCAATGGGACAAGAATCTTTGGTGTGCTGAAGCTCTTTGCTTTGCTTTGTTTCAGTACAAGGCTCTGCTCCAGCAGCACTTGAAGTGCTAGCATTTCTTTCTTTTCCTTCAAGAGGAGCCTCCTTCGTCGTTTCAACGTCAGTCTTTTCGTCCATTTTTGACCTTAGGCTTATTTTTCTAGTTCAGCTGAATAATAAATGGAAATCCCTTGGAAAACTGTTTTAAACTTTTCCAGAAACAATGAAGTCTAGCCTATCGCACTATGAAACTGTTACATTGTCAGAAAGGCTAAAAAATATAAAAGAAACTGCGTCCTTTAGAGAGCAAAATAAAGTTTGTTCATCCAAAGAAACTCACTTGGTTCACACCGCCATCTTGGTTTTGAGCCGACTGTTTTGGCGCCCTTTGTACAGCCGTTTTCATGTTACCGTAACCTCGCGCATCATCTTTTGTTGTACGTACGCTGTCAAATAACTGAGCCTGTGTGTAGGGGAGAAAAAGAACTGTACAAAGTGACTCCATCAAAACATCCCACAGAAAATCAAATCTGCTATGAATCTAGAGCTTCTGCGTAAGTAGTCTCTTAGATTAAATATCCAGTATGCACATATCTTTTGTATAGCGAGATCGGAGGGCTTTGTTGTATGAAATACAGTCTTTGAAGTATCACCTTAGAACGTCAAGACTTCTTTATTATTGTTTATTGTTCAAACAATTTACAGATTTCTTTCTTGTTTTCTTACAGAAACGTTTGGACAAAGTTACCCTGAGGTATTCAAGCTATTGGTTTTATTCTTAATTTGAGGCTATGGATTATTCGTTAATTTGTGAGATTTTGGCCTTTAAGTATTTCTAGGTTTGATAGTGTTGTATGAATCTGGGGGCTAACTCAGAGCCATCGTCGTTTTCCCCCTGATCTGAGGAACCATCAACTCATAGATTCAAATTTATAATAGCCCACCTAAAATAGTAAATAACATATCTAATTTAACTGATGTCTCCTATTTTCAACAGTTAAACTAAATTCACTACTATCAGTTGTTTATATTAAATCTTAATATCATTACACATTACACAGATGATTATAGAAAATCTTGTGCACTGATTGGTTGAGAACTTCAGACTATATCTCGATAATTGTCAAATGATTGTTCAATATTTGATGGTTAATTTACCAGGAATATGATGGTGCTCTGGATTCTGTTAGTGTGGCTCTAACCGCATCATTTAACAGAAGAGGTTCACTATTGGCTGTTGGATGCAATGATGGACGAGTTGTGATATGGGATTTCTTGACAAGAGGAATTGCCAAGATTATCAGTGCTCATGTTCACCCAGTAACATCTGTCAGGTTAAAATCTAATCTGCTTCTTAATCATATGTAACACTTTCCAAATTTTGGGCTTTCTGTGGTCAGGTTTGCACAGGATGCCCAATGAAAACATTTGGTAGTTGGATAGGTTTGAGTATGTCTACTGTTATTTTTCATTTAGTTGGAGCCGCAATGGCAAGAAATTGTTGAGTGGGTCCACAGATTGGAATGTATCTGTCTGGGACATCTTGACAGGGGAGTGCGATCAGAAGTACAGATTCCAGTCACCAATAGCAAAAGTACAATTCCATCCAAGAAACAAGTAAGCCTTGATTAAAAGAAGCTAAAAAGAAGCTCTTTTATGTCGCGAATGTGACAAAGTTGAAAAGATGATTAACAACCCCTCCCAAACAAAAAAGAGTGGTACTCTGTTAAACCCTTGGGATTAAAACAGAGGAGGGGTTTGAGGAGCTCTTTTGACAGGCTAAACACTTGTTAATCAAGGAATTTATGTTTACAATTTTTTAAAATCTGCTCAATGAAAAAGACATTTTTTATAAATAAGAAAAAGACAATACTGAGGGTTTTTACTTCTTTTTGTCTAGATTGAAATACATGTATTGTGCTCTTTTTTCCAGCAATGACATTTTAGTCTGCCCTACCAAACAAGGACCAGTTCTGGTAAATCTGGAGGGGAGTCACTCTGTTCTACCAACAGGGGGAGAGGTGAATGCAAAAATAGGCTTGATCCATTCAATGATCAATAAACCAGCAAGAGAGATCTGAAAATCTAGAAAATATGATTTCCTAGAAGTGCAATTTCTATATTTTGGCCAACTTTCATTAGCTTTGGTTGAAAAAAGAAAAGTTATATCATAGACTCAGATAAACATACTTGTAGCTTGATATATAAGTTAAACAAAAAAAAGAAAACAATGTTACATTACTGACATTAATATTATGGTTTCAGCTCAAAACATAATTTCTCAAAATGGTCTGTGCATATGAAAGGAAGTTATATCACTGGTGTAAATTTTAGAGTCTTTCTAGTTCCTGGCATCTTACAGTATATAGACACCCTAGGTGTTTTATAATCCTTAGACAACCATTTTAATATCTTGGATAATTTTTTTCCAGTCTGAGCATAATATTGTAGCATCATTTGACAGAAGAGGAGAATATATCTACACAGGGAACTCCAAGGGAAAGGTTTGTGATATTTTCTTACAGGGTTGTTTCTGAAATAAGATTTTGGCTGGCTGTATTTGGTATGGGCTGCTCCTGGGCAATCAATCAAACACTTAGCCATAATTGGTAGATCAGCACTCAGCATCTAGAATGGTGTACCCTCTTTAATGAAAATAATGATAATGGCAATGATGATGATAATGATGATGATGAATCTTTATGTAAATTAAGCTGTCTGATCCATTTCTTTTCTAGGTTATGGTCATTGATGCAAAAACAAAAGAGGTTAGTGGAAGGCAAAGTTTCTTTCAAGTGATTCTTTTTCTTGGATATGCTTTCAAAGCTCTTCATGTATCTTACTATATGTTTGATATCGCATTAGGTTATTACATCCTTCAGAATACAGACTGGTACAAGTGCTAACACAGCTATTAAAGCCATTGAGTTTGCTCGGAGAGGAAGGTACACTGTAGTGAATGTACAACACTCTGAATCTCTTTCTACCTCTGAAACATAGAACAAGGGAAAATGATGCTTGTTAATTCTTTCTTTTCAGTGCATTTTTAATCAACTGTCAGGACAGGATTATTAGAGTGTTTGACCATCAGATTATTCTAGCCTGTAAAGATCAAGAGGGTGCTGAGCCAGAACCAATCCAAAAGCTTCAAGATCTAGTCAACAGGTACATGTATGCTACATGTAATGAATCAATGAGCTTTTGCTACATTTTTGTCACCACTAATATCATCCTAATCAATGTGATTGTTCTCTCAATTCTTACTCTCCATTACCTATCTACTCTACATCTCCTCATCATAACTGCTGCCACTACCACAGACAACTGCCAACACCAACCTTGCCCACACCACCATAACCTTAGCAGCAACTGAAATCTTCATTATCATTTTATCAAAAAGATCTTGATTACTAGTATGTTAGTCTCTCTGACTGAACAATAAATCAATAATTGTGGCTTTTTTTGTCATTTTGCAGAACTTTGTGGAAAAAGTGTTGTTTCTCAGGTGATGGTGAATACATCTGTGCAGGTAATCTAACAAGTATCTTGTCCACTCTTAAATTATTTTGCTTATAAATTTATTTTTCTCTCACTATTTTGTTATTTCAAGGGTCAGCACGGACACATGCTCTGTACATCTGGGAGAAGGGTGTGGGTAACCTTGTGAAGATTCTTCATGGAACAAAGGGAGAGCTGTTGTTGGATGTAGTTGTAAGTACAGAGTGTTTTAAAGATGTTTGTTTGTTGTTGCTTGTTAGTTATACATTCATTATTGGTTTGTTTTCAGTGGCATCCCATTCGACCAATCATTTGTTCCATCTCAAGTGGTGTTGTTTCTATCTGGGCACAGAATCATGTGGTAAGTATCCCTCATCACCTAGAAAGAATAAAGGAAAAAATGAACAAAAAATTGAAGGAGTGAATGAACGAACGAACGAATGAACGATTTCATGAACTAGTGAATGAATAACTATCTTGGAAAGCCATTAAACGCCGTTTTTGAAAGCTGCGGAGACTGTAGCTTACAAAGTTGAATATCTTTAAAACGCCAAAAATCAAAAAGAAGGCTTAGTGCTTGATTTGGTTTAGCAAACAAAATCTTCAAGATTTACAAACCATTTGTCTCTGTGTGATTTTACAGGAAAACTGGAGTGCGTTTGCTCCAGACTTCAAAGAACTCGACGAGAATGTTGAATACGAAGAAAAAGAAAGCGAGTTTGATATCGTAAGTCTCTCCTTACTCCTGTTGAGCGAATAACACTTCCCAAGTTTGCTGGGAATGACATTTTACTACAACGGAGATGATGTATCGCTATTGTAGTTACCAGTGACTAGGCTTATTAAAACCTTGATTCATTTTTCAGGAAGACGAAGACAAAGAAGAAGAGCTTCATTCAGAAAGCGAAGCCGGTGAGGAAGAAGAAGTTGATGTTACAACCATTGAGAGAATACCAGCCCTATGCAGCAGGTAACCATAGCAACCGTTATTATTTCACCTTTTAAGGACTCATGGAAGTCATTTTTTGGTCTGTTTGAGCCACCTTTTTTTGGGGGGAGGGGGTATGCGAAAGACAAATTTTCACTACCACGTTTAACTTGGACGCTAAATGGCTTCACATTAACCAATCAAAAGGCTTTTGAACTTGAGGAGCTTGATTGTTCATCCAATTATAATCCGTAGAATGTTTCCACTTGTAGAAAACGGTATTCAGCTTTCCCATAGAGAAAATAACGCCTTGAAATCCCTACAGTTGTCACATACACTACATAGTCCGTCTGCATTACCAGGGGTGGTTCCTCCTTGTGGTGTAGTGGTTAACATATTGGACTAGTAAACCGTAAACGTGGGGTTCGATTCCCGCCAAGGGCTTATTGTATATAATTTTTCCCGCCAAGGGCTTCTTTATGTAATTTTTGGAAAAACACGGTTTATAGTCTTGATTATGTTTTTTATCTCCATAGTGACGAGGAAAACGACGAGGAGCTAGATCAGTTAGCGTATTTACCTGTTGCACCAGAAATCGATGATCCTGAAGAACCACCATGGGCTACTAACGAGGTAATTACAGCACTTTTCATAATAATTCCGCGACCTACCGACTCCAGACTTCTGGGCGACTTTGAGTTAGTAATTATTTTGATTGACGGAAACCAAAACGCCCGATGTCGACCAGAATTCTGGAGTCGGTAGGTCGTAGAATTATGAAAAGCGCTGTAATGTTTACCAAAAACTGCCAAAAAAAAATTCGTAAAGATCGGAAAAGTCCAGTACACACGAATAGTCGTATCGGGTTGCATACTCTCAAAGCCCGCGTTCCTTTTGGCATGGATCTTAAAGGGGCACTTGGACGCAAAATCGTGCGAAATTTAATTCAGCTAAAACTTCGCTGTAATAATCTTTAAGGGTCT
>JAAAQI020180666.1:0-22781 GCA_011800005.2 Stichodactyla mertensii
CATCATCACCATGCCATCACCACACTGTCTTCATCATGTTCTTCAGATGACCATCATCACCACCACCACCATCATCATCACCATGCCATCACCACACTGTCTTCATCATGTTCTTCAGATGACCATCATCACCACCACCACCATCATCACCATGCCATCACCACACTGTCTTTATCATGTTCTTCAGATGACCATCATCATCACCATGCCATCACCACACTGTCTTCATCATGTTCTTCAGATGACCATCACCATTATCATCATTGCCACAACCATCACCATCGTGACCACCATCACCATCACCATGTCGTCATTATCAAGACTACAAAGCAATTAAAGAATTATCATTTAAAGACATTTCTTACCAATCATCATCATCATCTTTATAAAGTTTAATAGTATCATCATATCCACATGATGCAAGAATCTAAATATTGTACAGATGTAAAGAATCTTTACCAACAAGTAACCACAGTAATTTTGCCTTGACAATTGATAGAGTGATGGCATTTATCCCATGAAATAGTTATTACTCTAATAGTAGTAGGCACTAATTCCATTGATTTCTTTTGTGTCTATTTGTCTATTAGACTTAAGCTACATGTATTAGTTTCTGTTTCACACCTTAAGTGCCATCACTCTACACCAAATTAATTGCTGCTAATTGCAAATGTATTTTCCTATTTTGGAGGTAGTAAATTAATGTACCTAAAGTATTAAATGCTAACCTCTTCAGTAGGATGCCATAATGTTTTCTTGACATCTTGTGTATGATTATGAATAACACTTGCACACTCGTACTCATCATCTTCTAGAACTATTAAAAAGAAATGTGCTCATTATTACAGTCTGGCCAGCTCGATTATAAAGTAGGAAGAACATATCAAGGGTCTCAGAGCAGATTATGACTGTGAAGAGCTCATGGTCGGTGCCATAAGCATGCCTTCCTGTGACCATGATGATTCCTAGAATTTTGAAGTGCCTTGCCATGCCTTGACCACGTCATGACCATGTAGCTGAGAATAGCTGAGAAGACATTACTGCTTGCACCAGAGAAAAATGTTATTGCATACGTGTGGCTGTGAATTCAAGTATTCTGCCATTTACTGCACATTTACAGAATGACCCAAAATTAATATTACGTGTACTACAATATGTCAGTGAAGCAACACATGGAAGGATTAGTTCTCAGCTTACCATCCCATATCCAAACACTTTTATCTCTACCACAAGTTGCTAGCAGTGATCCAGACTTTGACCAATCAACACTCTTGACTTCATTTTCATGTCCTTCTAATGTTGCATTACATTCAAACTCTGAAAAACACAGACCTCATTAAAAATTGTTTTTAATAAATTCCTTGGGCTGTGTGACATTAATTCAACTTTGGAACTTTTTAATAATTCACACACAATATATAAATAAATCAAATGTACAGAAAAGAAAAGAGAGGTAATACAATTACAATAAGTGAAAAGTAGAAATGGCAAAATTTGTAAAATAAAATGTGTGTGGTTACCAAAAAGTAGTAGAAAACATTTGAGTTGCCCATTAACCATTAAACTACTAACCCCCATGTAGCTTCTATTCAATGAGGAGAATTATTGTAGACACAAACAAACAAACAATGGACCAAATCCACCTAGGCATATTTGCTTTCCAATTTCAGACCACATGTCATTCTCTTGGGTATTATTTCTTTGTTTCTTGGTAGTGCTTGAGAAAATCTTCAAACAAAAAATCCTATTCTCAAGGGATTGTCATGTTCTGGTCTGAAATGGGAAAACACTATGCCCAAGTGCAGATCTGTTCTAATTTACAAGTTCTACAGAATCTAGTACTGTACAAACCTCCACTCTTCTTGTCCCATATACAAGTAGTTGCATCAAAACTTGCAGAAGCGAGATAAGTTCCACAGGGTGACCAAGCAACTAATTTGAAAATTTATAGAACAATTTAAAAGAATTCAATGAGTATATAAAAATCTTTGAATCTTGACAATGCAGCAACTGAACATAAATCAAAGGTCAGACTAAAGGTCTACTTGTATGAATGGGTGACCTATGGTACTAACTTACATCATGTACAGGGTGTGGTATGCCACAACACTAAAATGGCTTCCAATAGAACATTTGCTTTATTGCGTCATGAACCTCTACTACCCGAATCCCTTGCACACTTTGTTTTGTTGAGTTAATTAGCACCAATTGTCTTACTATTCTCATGAGGAAATACAGATTTGAATATGAAAGAAAATATGCGAAGCATTCTGGTTGTAGTGGTCAAATGACACCATCATGCAAACATCCTATTGTTTTCGTGTGAATTTTTCAATAGGCCTTTTATACTAATAGATCAGGTGACAAGACCCCTTCCCCCTTAAATCAAGCATTAGTGTGTTAAAATGAACTTCAGAAGTTTAAGTTAGCTAATTAAAGCTATTTAGAAAAAGGTTGAAACAAGGATGCAAGGTCACTGGGAATTGAACTTGGGCCTCTTGCACAGGAGAGAGAGCATTAACCAACTGAGCCATCCTTGCTGCTATAATGATGTAATCATTATGTATAATGATTGTTTTTTATGATTGAATAAAGTGTCTTACTTGATCTTATAGTCCTTTGATGACCATCTTCCAGGATTGTCTTGCATATCCATTTGTCTCCTTCCTTGCCCCAGATGCGAATGTACAATGAAAGTCAAGAAATCAATATGCTAGTGCTGGGAAAACTGTGAATTTGTAATAATGTAAAATGGCAAGTACAAACCCTTATTCATCAAAGTTGCTAATTTTGTTAGACCATGTACAATGCAATGATAAATAAGGCTGCTTTACACCACAATGTACAGGATCTTGCCCAAGCATAAGGTCCTATTATTGTGATATTGGGTGAGTTTATTTTACCTTCACAATGACCAAGCCGTAAGCAAGCTCTATGCAGATGCAAAAAAAGAACAAACTCAGTCAATAGAATACCTGTAACATTAAGAATTAACTTCTGCTTTCCTATTGCTCAGGGAATCAAGGCTGGGGCAGCAGTAACATGCTTGCCTCTCACCTCTAAGGTCTCAGGTTCATTTGATTCCTGGACTTGGCAATTCACATGAGTTAGTTTTTGTTTGGTCTCTTCCTTCATTAAAGGGATTTTCTCTGGGTTCTCTGGTTTTCCTCCCCCTGCAAAACTTAATGAGCTAAATTGCATTTTGATCTGTCAGTTAGCTCATCACTGACTTAGATCAGCCAAGGGATTGTTTCAGGCTTCACTAAAATTGATGGTTTTATTTAGTACATAATTAGATATATAACTAGTTCAAGGATATTGTCTTATCACCACTACAACCTGCAAGAACTGTTCCTGCTGGATTCCAAGCCACACACCATACTCTATCTTCATGGCCTACACCAGAATAGCATTGGACATTCATTGTCAAGCTTTATATTGGACTGATCAATATTTAGATAGGGGTGGGGTGGTGGGTTAATGTGATTCAAGTCATGCAATGCTCCTTTCTTCCCCTCTTCTTTTGAAACTTTATTCCATGGCAAACATGTTGCATGGCTAAAACAATACTTTTCTACTGTGTGGCTGTGCATTAAAACACTTCAGACTGAATTCTCCAAAGCAGAAACAATAGTTTTCAATCTCACCCAGCTGAGTGAACAACTAACTGTGCAAAGCATTGTTGGACAAAACCTCCGGCCCTCACTCTTTGCTTTCAAAATCATTTCTCGCGTGGTTTTTAGATAACACAAAGATAAAATTTCACTCTTTTTAATACTTTTGGACTTTTCTAGGCCTCAAAATACATCGGATTAAATTTCCAATTGTTTTCAGGTTGAAAATCATGCTTGAACATTGGACCGACCATGAAAAATCCCAACGGACTGTGATTGGTTAGAGAATTTTTTTCCACTCAGCTGGACAGGAATAAGCACAGAAGCTTTTGATAAAATTCAAAGGCAATGTTTTGCTGCTTTAATTCTGTTTCATCTTTTTTAACCTGTATTTGTTCTTCTTTTTGTTTTTTTTACTTATTGTCTATTTATTCATTTTTTGCATCAATTTGCATGCTCCTTTTCCATCTGCAGGCCTTTCCTCAGGTCAACTGCAGGTGCAGTTTACACAGCAACACCTTGCAGTCTTTACTTTCTATCTTGGTTGTTTCACAAACAAATTGCATGTTTTGACAATGGAATACTGTGTGGACATGAACCCTGATAAGAGGCAAAGCGTCTTGCTCTATTATCATTTTAGAAGCTTATTAAACTCAAGACCTCGGGAGCTTTAAAATACAAGCCCTATTCTTCAGTACGACCTTTTGTACAAAATATAAGTATTTAAAACCTCTTGGTTAAACAAGCAAACGTTTTCTTGTGCTATCTTTGACATACAATATCTATATATAAACCTACTACGTATTAAAAAACTATTTTATAAGCTTACACCGTTCTCTAGAAGGATTTATATTCAAGTTTATACCAGGTACTTATACAGCTACCAAGAAGCACACAGCTGTTATGCTTTATAAATTTAAGTCCATAAATCTACTGTCTTACCTTCAAGGGTAGCCAATAATTCAATATTTCCAGTCATTTTGCAAGAAAGTTGACAAACTTCACGAGAATCTCTGTGAAGTAGAATATTGACAGGCGTTCCAAACCCAGTTGCAAGGCATGTCGGGTTCCTGTACCACAGGGATCCCATACCCACTGCCAAGAATGCAAGACTTAGGAAATAGATACTAACCCTACTAATGACGTTTCATCTACCACAATCCTTTTCAAAATCTCTTTTCATATTGAAATTAAAACTCCTTTGAGATAACAAAGACAATAGTAAAAAGCACAACCAAAAAGCTACTGAAAGGGATTCCTGGGAGCATCAGGTATACTAGCATCCTTATGCTTGAGGCCTACAGACCTCTTACTTTGGGTGTAATGTTTACCCATTTCAGACCACATTGTCATCCTCTTGGGAATAAGATTCTTTGTTTGAGATTCATACATATTAATGTTTCTTCTCAAGCTTTTCCAAGAAACAAAGAAACAAAATCCAAGGGAATGACAAGTGGTCAGCAATGGGAAAACATTACACCCAAAGTAAAGACGTTTATAGAGCATTCACTCCTTGCCACATGGAATGAAAAACAAAGATATGTTATCCATGTCCAAGCTAGTCCCTGGTCATGCCAGTGTAGGGGGGGGGGAGGGGAGGGGAAGAAATTTTTTTCCAATTCACCTAGCTGCCAAATTTCATTTGCTTCAATAAATAATGTTCCAGATATAAATTAAACAAGAATTTTTCCTATTCTTTCAGCTGCAAATACTTCATCTTCAAATAATTATATTTACAAATGTTATTTACAAGAAAACACTCATTCAATAATAGAAGAAAATTCCAGCTGAGCCATTAGTCTCTTTTGCAGCCATTATTAGTGTCAGTCAAATTTCCCTCCATGCTACTGGCTGCTCACTCGAGCCGAACATTCCTTTCTAATTCTTAGGTGGAATATTCAAATGAAATATCTGCCAAGGTCAAAGCTTTCCAGAAAATGGAAGGCTGCATCTCATTGGTCAATAACGGGAAAGGAATGTTAGCTTGAGTGAGCAACCGTTTAGGGAAATTTGACTGACACTAATAACAGCTGCAAAGGAGACTAGCTGAGCAATATGCATCATTGCAATTTCTTAAAAATCTCAAGTTGAAGTTTTATAAATATTAATTGATATTTGTTGGTAGGGGAGCAAGAAAGGTAAACTGAGACTCAAGCACTCTAAGATGTACAATTGTGTACATCGGCTTTATCTTAAAAATACAAGAAGATAGGAGAGTACTACCTCAGCTCCAAGAGCATTATTCTCAGAACCTATTGAAATAGGTGGTCAAAGAGGCAGCTTTTCTCTATCACATTTATAAGGTAATCTCAAAATATTGTGCAAAATATCTATCTTTTAAAGTCTTGAACACTATTATCCTCTGTTTCTTTCAAGGAAATACTGTCCCTGCTTGTGCAGAAAGCTTCACCAGGCACTCCGCCATTTTGTTTGTCTGCCCCAAACATATCCCACAATTCATTGCACATGAGTTGCGTGACGTAAAAGCTTCAGAAGGCTATACTCATACATCATTTAATTACACTATTATGATTGTTTTTCTTGAAAAAATCCTTTGTCACCGAATTTGTTAGCAGGTGTAGATTTTAGAGTGCTCTCCTCTTCAGAAGGATACTGAAAATTAGGATGTTCTCTCTCCTGACTGACAAAGTTCTTGTTTATACCTAAATAAATATATATTTTTTGAAAATTTTTAAAATATTAGTGAGTGTGACAAAAAGAAATAATGGGTAAGGTACTAGGTTTTTATGGGGGTGCATTGCAAGAGGGTGATCTGGAGAATTTTTGTAAGTCTTTTAAGAAACTGTGGACCCCTTCCTCGCCATCTCAATAACTAAACCTCCCTTGACATTAAAAAAAAATGGCTGAATTGATTCTCTCCAGGATGGCACAGGGGTTATGTATGATGTATGATTCAAGCCAAAATAAGTGTGTGATACGTGAAAATAGCAAATTTTAGAACATGATTCAGAAATTCTGGGTTTGCTGTCCGATGTGTGTAGTTGACAGTACTGCAGGCATATTTTAACATTATACATGACATGTGAATTCTAGAGATATTGATGACTGTGTGAAACATGATGCTATCCCCCCCCTGTCTCTCTAAATCTAAAAGGCTGCATTAAATATTCTACTATTCCCCCTCCCTTCTGAAGCCCCCCACCCCCCGCACCCTCTCCTCCCCATAAAATAACACACCTTTCCCAATCAGAGTTCAGAATTGTCTGGAGTACATCTCTAGGTGGAGTTAGAGATGGGAAGGAGTGAGTCAGGGTAGCCTGTTCAGTTTCTTCAATGTACAGTATCACAAAATATGAAATTTATGTGTATCTACTCACTGTTGTTAGCATGAATGGCCTGTAGTTGTTCCAGTCGGCATGACTTTGTGACCCAAATAGAGACCATCCAACCTGTGCTGGTAGCACATCCTAGAATGATTTTGTATGGCTGTTAGAAATATACTTAACTCACTGTATAGAAGCAACAAGTCCCAGCATTTTAATTATAGACCATGTAGTCATTATTCAAAGGGAATGGGCAGGTACAAATAGAGAGGGAACCTCAGGAAAATTGATGTATATGAAAATAAAGATGTACATGTATTAGTAGAAACATGAACTTACCTAGTATAATCATAGGAATGAATTTTTTGGGCACACGTTCTCTAAAAAACAGCATTCCACCAAAAGATACTGCACCAGCTAAAAGGTCAAACAATTAAATATTTGATTGGCATTACTCAAATAATTTCTTAATTCCTTTTCCAACAAGCCACACAATCCAATCAATGCCAAACTACACCACAGAAACCAGAAAAACATAATTGTAGTATCCCCAACCAGCTCCATGATATGGTGGAACTAAATTTCATTGGAAGAATGGCTGAAAAATGCAGACAAAATGTTTTTTGTCTGTAACCACTAAAGATACTTTCAAACATTTTAAATGCAAGATATCTTTTCAAAATATGGTACATTTAGGGGCTAAAGTCTCTCCCCCACCCCCACAGCTCCCTGCCCACATGTTAAAGTAGTACAGGGGCAGATATGAGGGTGGTGAAGGGGGTGACTAATCACCTCCCTTTTGTAGGAACCCCCCCCCCAATAAATAAGCTTAGTCACTCAAAAAATCAATCTAGTTGCATTGATGTTTGATTTTTAAATCAATTTTACATTGGATTGTTGTATCATTTACATTATTCTCTATTGATTTCAAGCCCTGTTATTATGCATTGGTGTTTTGGTGGTGTTGGATGTTTTCAAAAAATAAGTTTCAGGTAGGGAGGGGGATCCACGGTAGGTATGGACTGAGTTTTTCCCACTGCTTTATGGTCCAAATGTGTAGTGCACATAATTATAAGCTTATGGACTAAAAAAGATAAAAAAATAAGATAAAATAAGATGTTTATCATATGGCAAGGTGAACATAAAAATAGTTCACATTGGTCATCAATGAGAGTGCCTGAAATTACCTTGCTATATAATAAGCTTAAATGTAAGTTATATTATTTTTACCTAGCACTGTAGACAATAGACCATACCATCCAGCCATACGTTGACAGGTTCTCATTTTCTTCATGGACTGTACAACAGTACCAGAAAAGAATAAAGCTTATGAGTCAGTACTTATCTCCAGTAAGCTTTATAAAACACCCTTAACTCAAAATATCATTAGCTTTTAACAACAACAAATGTAATTACATGAAACTTTTTTTCCTTTTTTGAGCTTTTATATAAGCTTATTGTTAAACAATAAAATCATAAATTATGATAAAATCATATAATAAAATCATAAATTATGATTTTATAAATGAGAAACAAAGCATCGAAGTCTTGCCTTTTCTTGCTCCTTGGTTGGCATTCCTGACGGCTCCATTCTTTTATTTTATTCAGACAAGTTTCTTTACTTAAACGTTTTTTATCTTTACACGAACTGGTAAAAAATGGAAGAGAACTTTTCAAATATACCATTGCTTTTTTTGGTAAAATAATGGGCTGCCTGTGTTGTACCATCCACGCCGGACTGGGAACAAATCACAGGAAGCCCATCATTTTTCTGCACTTTTGCGGCCTGACATCCCAAGAAGCAAAAACGAATATCATTTATGGAAGTTGGGCTAAGCAAAGAAAATGAACTTATTGGTGGCTGATCTTACTAGTTTTCGCTTTATTATCTTAGAATAAGACAGCGAGTCCAAACTGGCCCAAACCCCCTTGCGCCGCTACTCGGGAATGCGTTACTTGCCTCTACAGTTTTACCCAATTAGAATGCTCTTCTATCTACCAATGAATATTTCATGGCCGTCACGTCTTAGACAAAAAAGTCCACGTATTTTAAAAAGGTTAAATCACAAAAGGTAAGACCCAAAGGGATTCTGGGTAAACAGTTAATAAATCCCGTATTATATGTAGGGTGTTGATATAGCTCTCAAAAATTGCTTAGAATTCTTGAAGAAAGCAATATTCAAAAGTTACATCAATGCTTCACGCATTTTATGGGCCTCATTAACTATTTACCCAGAATCCTCCTGTCTCATCTTCAATGAGTTTAACCTTTTGAACCCGACAACTTTTTTCAATTTGGTGTATACACCTACTTCAATAGACATTGATAGAATTGTGGATAGATTAAGGTAATTGAATAACGATGTCGTGAGTCACGGATTGCCTGTTTATTTGGAAAGTTTAGTGAAACTTTATTTTGTTACATTCCAGCTGCAAGGATGAGCAGGCTCTCAAAATTTTGATTAAAAATAATAATAATAATAATAGTAATAATAATAGTAATAATGATAATAGTAATAATAATAATATAATGATATTAATGATGATGGTGATGATGTTGATGATGGTGATGATGATGTTGATGTTAATACTCAAAGATTGACCGAGTGCACAGTGCTCATTAAGTCTGGCTAGGAGCGACACCATTATCCATGCAATTTGATATATACTTCCTTGTTTTTGAAGAAATGATGAGCTGCCTGCACTGACAACAATGGACCTGTGACTGTAAAAAGGCCTATTGCATTAATAGCTACTTGAGATTCCCGATTTAACAGCACAAATGCAGATTTGTCCCTAATAGTACAGTAGCAGTATAAAATCGATTTTTATTTGAGAATGACGAAACTGAATGCTCAGACTTCACCCTTATTTAATATGGTCTGCGCATGTCAAACCTTTCTAATGTTTCCTGCATGGACCAGAGTGTAAAAGAACTAGTAGTTGTTTTAGATAGAGACCAATTTACTGACCATAGCAAGGGATTAATCTTACATGGTCTAGGGGCTGACTAACCTCTCCCTTTAGGCTTCGGCTGAGCTCCCTGGATTTAGTCATTATGGATAGCGGTGTTGGAGCCGAAATCTCCAGCTGACCCATAAATGGTTTCGCCCTGCCATACGAACGCTTCAACAATCGATGTCTGGAAGTATGGTCCCAAATTAAAAGAAACAGAAAACTCCACAATTCCAGAATACACCTTTTGTAAAGAAAGGAATTGCAGTAACTTCGATGACTGCAAAACAAAAGAAATGTTGGGACTTGTTGGCTCTTAAAGTTTGACGTGTTTCAAACTTCACCCAACAACATCCAACAAGTCTGGTGTTCAAACGCTCCCAACAAGTTGGGCCCAACAATGTTGGATATTGTTGGCCAACAATGTTGCATGCATTGGCACAGTCCTGCTTTCACATCAACTTCATATATCAATGGTGCTAGAGTACAAACACTAAAAGCGTGCAACCTAAATAGAAATAAAATTCTAATTCTATTGTTTTCTAATATGATACCCAGTGAGTGGTCATGTGATTTCACTAGAGTGGTTTCCATTAACCCATGAAACAACGGTACTAATTAGAGTGTAATAAAGAGTAGTAGTCTTAGTTCCAGACTCGAGTGCTTATAGACTAGCCTGGTACAGCCGGAGAGAAATGCTTTTTGGTCAGCCAAGGACAAAATAGACGTTTTATTATATTATCTTTCAGGGGTGGATCCAGGGAGAGGCAAAGGGAGCCTACAGCCCCCCCCCCCTTCAGCCATATATGTTTTTTTTATCAAAGTAATGGATTTAGAGTAAAATGAGCCGTTTTTCACATTTGTTTTGAATGGTGATGTTGCCTGACTGTTGACGCTTTTAATGAAAAACCAATTCCATAAAGAAACTATGGTGATCATTTAAAAATGTTTAAGAAAACGTTGGTTTTTTCTTGAAGTGGAATAGAAAGCATATTTTTTAATATTTTTCCAAGTTCTGTAGTGTCATTTGCAACATTCGGTCAAGTTCCCCTTATATTTTTGGCTGGATCCACCGAAACTCCAACATAATGATTGGCTAATGTGATTACACAAATATGCTCCACGAGTGCTGATAGAGTTTGACACAAATGCAAGAATTTTGGTTTACTATTAGAGGTCTAATGAAAATTAAAGTGCAATAAAGTGTACTAAACTGTATTACGCTAAAGTGTGTTTCACGGGTTAATGAAAAACATTCTACTATATCATTTCTTTTGTGAATAATCATGATAGCGGTCTACTGAGACAAGCTGAGACGGCTCAGTGATGGTAAAGTCGACCAAAACCTCTACTTAGTTGCTTAGTTGTTCTGTAATCCAATTGCAGAGCTCTGTAATACCTTTAGCTGTTTCCTCGCAATTTTTTGTCACAAACGCATCCTCCAAACCTGCACTCTCTTCTTCATGATAGCAAGCATTCAATGCTTTTTCGCCATCAAAATTCACGAAGCACAAACGCACGGTGAGCCGCTCCCTTCCTTCGTATTCTGTATCCCAGGGCATCAGAGCAACCGATGCTTCCTCAAAAATAGCATCACACATTTCTTGACAAGTTTTTATCCCTCGTTTGAGTAGACTCGGTCTTAAGATTTCAAAATCCGGATATATGTAAAACCCTCCCTTTGGCTTGACAATCTTGAGTCCAACCTGAACAAGCTCTTTGAAGCAATATTCTGCTACTGCTGCCAAGATTTTTCTGCTGTTTTTCATGTAGGTCACAGATTCCTTCGAGAGATTCAAATACGATATAGCCGCATACTGGACCGGTGCTGAGGCACAAGAGTACGTATGGCTGGCTGCACTGTGAACAGCGTTGTACAGATCCTTCAGTGTTTCTGGGTAGATGTGATAGCCAAGTCTCCATCCTCCAGCACCTGCCCACTTGGATAGACCCGTGGATACGATTGTACCTTCGGGATAATATTTTGCCAAACACTGATGATTTCCTGTGAAATGCAACATTCCGTAAATTTCATCAGAGACAACGATAATCTTGTACTTTCTAAATACTCGCGTCAGTGCCTTCAAGTGATCAGGATCATAAGAAGCACCAGTTGGATTGTCAGGATGGCACAAAACGAGTAACTTATTTTCGCTTTTCGACTCCTTCAGTGCCGCTTCAAGTCCTTCGGGAGTCAACCTCCAGCCGTCTTCAAACTTGGTTCGAATAACAAGCGGTTTGTGCCTAGCTAACAGACATTGAGGGGAATAACTGATCCACGTTGGATACAACAGAAACACGTCTCCTTGAAAAACGTTCTTTAGAAGAAATATAAGCTCCTTCGAACCTGGTCCAACAATGACGTTTTCTGGATCTAGGTCTAAAGTATCAAATTCTTTATGGAACTTACAGATTGCCTCCTTTAGGGGTTGAATCCCCGCTACAGGAAGATAAGCTCTCTCCCCTGAATGTCTCTGAAGTGCAGTTCGAGCTTCATTCAGTATGGGAAAAGGTGACTGACCAAAGCCGAAATGATAAATACGTCGTCCTTCTGAAATCATTTGGTTGATTTTGTCGTTCACGACTAAGTTTAGAGCAGATCTGCAGCCCTGAAGATCCTTCCTTACTACGTTTTTGAACATCTTGGGCAATCTTGGAGTCTCTTGGAAGGCATTCAGGAATTCACAGGCTATAAACAGCTGACGCGCATGCGTCAAAAATCTGCCATGTTTACACGCGGGCTACGCGCGAAAATTGAAAACGCGCGAAAATTGAAAAGAAAAAACAAACGTCTAAGTTTTGTACAAATAATTTTTAACTTTTTGGCCCTTTTCACTGTCAAGTTTTCTTCACTTGGAGCTCATTAAAAATTGCTAGTTTAGTTAGCCATCAAGGATGCAAAAAACTCAGATTGAACAAGAAATATAACTTTCCACCATTTTTCGAAAGCTGCTGGACGAACATCAGCATGCTTCCATGAAGCCTGGTTCACACTAGCGTCGTAATCGTAAATTACAATTCGTAAAAATACCATTATAAAATCGATCGATCAACAAATACTATATAGAATCTTATGATATTGTTACTCTAGATGCTATGAGATTCAAGTAGAATTCATTTCCTGACTCGGGAATTTCACATTGAATTTCACTCGAAAAACGATATCGTTTTTCTCGCGAAATTCAACGAGGAATTCCCTCGTCCTTCAATGAATTCTCCTATAAAATTTTAAAGAGATACTAGGGAATTCAAAAGACAAAAACATTTTCAGCATAGTTTAAAGTGTTGAACTGCACACGATGGTACGCTATTTTCCGATTTAGGACCCAACACAAAAACATCAGAAATCTCTAGATCATCATACATCCCCATAATGCTTTGCGTTTTGGGGGCAACTGGAAAGAAAATTGTTCGAAAATTCAAAATTTTTTATACAGATGTTGAGTATATTTGCTATTATAGTTAAAAAAAAGAATATCAGATTAATCAGAGTTACGTTAATACCACACGAACAAGAGGAGGAAGAGTTTGGTGTTACAGACAATGTATGGACTTACGAAAAGATGTCTCGACATTTGATTATAAACTTGTTCGAATTTCTTTCTTTCTGGTTTTTGGTAATTCTGATAAACCTGCAAGTGTTTTTAGCTGGTTTTTCTTTAATTCTATATAATCTTTATGGGAATATTAACGATTTTATCTCGTTCTGCCCCCCCCCCCCAAAAAAAAAACCGCAAAGTATTATGGGGATGTGAAAGTGGTGAATCAGAAATACGGAACAGAAACCCCAACTAGTACCCAACGGGGGATTCGTGATGCTATCCACATCAGGATTAACAGTCCAGACCTGAAAAAACAGGGGGGCAGGGTCAATCTTCCACATATCTGGAACCACCTTTTGCGGTCACGTGATCTCAAAGCTCATAAAGCGTGATGACCGCATAATAACATGATCAAGACTCTAGTTAGAGTCGAAACCGTGTAAAAAACATTATTCAAGTAAGGAATAATTTAGTCATTACAGCCACGGATATTGAAGTATTTCGACGTCATAGAATCCACCTATTCCTTTTTATATTCAAAGGTTTTTTGAGTAAAAAAGCCACTCGCATGAGTCACTGGTGCCCACGCCCACATCGCGCGCAGGCTCGCAGGGTCCGCAATGGCTTTTGGGTTTCCTGCAGGGACAAGACAGGATCAGTTCTATCGCGGAATGTAGTGGCACGTCCAGAAACTATTGTAGTTTACTGCTCTTCTTCTTGATCGATCGCTGTGATTCTTTGCCTTCTGAGACATTATGAATTGGGGGAATGAACTATGGGTACGGAGATGTGATCGTGGATCCAAGAGTCGATTAATATGAAGATTTTTGATTGATTTGCTCCTGACGGCCATGTAGTGGCTAATAACACATGGAGTGACTTGATTGTAGGAAGTCGACCCAACACTGATGTTTTCTTTCTGATCTTCGTTTCCTTCTTTCTGATTTCAGGATCAGTTTGATTTAATTGGAAGTCATACTCAGTCAGGAATTGATTTTGTGGACAGAGTGGCCAAATTTGTCAAGGAGAGAATACGAATTGAAGCCGATTATGCCAAGGAATTGAGGTTTGTCTCTTTATAATGGAGCTATCTTTAGAAGGTTTCTCTGTGTTTTATTTCCGTTTCGTTCTCGTTATGGCTTTTCTTTTCAAATGTTTTAGAGCTTAATCCCAAAGATCCTGAAAGGCTTTTACTCGCAAAGCTCACGTCGTCAACAAACTCTGAGTCACTAATTATTAGGAATTTATATTATACATAAGCAGATTAATATCGAAACATAACTTTACATTAATGTGACATTACATCTGTATTGATGACTTAAAGTACAAAACATTCCTCTACAACTTATACCACACGCATTTCTCTTTCTAGACTTTCTGTTTCATAATTCTACCATCTAATATTAGTTTTATTTTCGTCTCTTTAAACTAAACGGAAATCTTCGTTTATCATTCTAAAGTTAGAAGGTTAATTATTTGAACAAGAAAGCTTGGTTTGTTTTAGTTTAAGGTGTACAGTTTCACATTCAGAAGACCATATGCCTGCAGCTTTAATTTAAATTTTCTTTGATTATTTTAAAGAAAATTTACAACCTAAAGAATAATTTCTTCTTACCCCTCTATAATTATCCTTCAGAGATTATTCACCCCACGTTACGCAGCTATTCTACTGTCGCCTGTACTTAAGCTTAATACCCTTGCTTACTATACTATATTTAATATTCCACAGTAGTACTGTTCAGCTCATTTTGGGTATTGTTAGTTTCACTTTTATTTCCTTGTTGGGTTATTAAGGGCCCTTAAGCCTTTTGTGTGGAAGATGTAAAGTAAACAACCTAAATTGATGCACTTTGTTTGACTGTGAGGTCAAAAGAAGTTATTACATTATACTGCACAATATATATGTTTAAACTCAATATTTTACTTAACATTTGAATTTGCACTGCTCTCGTTTGAGAGTCTTCATGCTTTTTGATAGACATCTTTTCGAGTATAGGCCACATGTGCTGTTAATGCTGCTGTTTTATTTGGATTATAAATGGATTATGTTCTGCACATCTTCAATTTCAAAAGTTTACTTATATGTATTTGTATTTGTGAGTGTTGACAGCAAAAAATATTCCAGTAATTATATTCTTGTGGTTGTTTACTTGTATCTAAACCATGAAACTGTAAATGAAACCAAAACAGGCTATCTTATGGTAAAAATAAGATGTGTGGCATATGGGAATGATGTCTTGTGATGACAATGACATTTGATTGTGTATATTTTTGCATCTTATTGTTATGGCTGCCATGATACAATAGACAAACTCAAAGAACATATCTTCTGCTAATTTATGAGTCATCTTGTGTGTGCACCAAAAAAGGAAGGCTTAGCTGTAATCTTAGCTACATAAAACCTCTTGAAGTTGAATTTTTCTTGACTTATTAAACTTCTTTTGTGGTACTAATTGTATATTATGTACCCCCACTTCATTCACATGCAGCCATAGCCCACTAACAGAAAAGCAAAACATTTACTTAATTCAGCAAGCAGAATATATATGATTATTAATGTTATGAATTAAGCTATTTACATTTACTATTACCTGTACCTGTTTTCAGAGCAGCATTAATAATATGTGATACTGGAATATATTAATTAAATATTAAATTAAATTAAATCAGAGTTTGTGTGTGATTTAGTTTACTAAAATTACTTTTAGTTTATATGACACATGTTGAAAATCACCAATAATTATGTTCTGTATAGTGGAAAGTAAAATTATATGTTTCATTATTTAGTTTTCCAAAAAAGGGTAATTATATATTTAAATATTTTTGAAAATATTGTATCTGTTAATTTAGGAATTATAGCCATTCAAAAATAATAGTAAAAAGACAATTTAACTCTTACTGCCAAATTGCTTGTTACCAATGTATTATTTTAGTCTTTTTTATTCATTCAATTTCAAGCTTAGCTTGGAGCAAAATTGACAAATAAATAATGATGGCAAAATTTTACAAAATAACAGGTCAAAATCACCACATTTACCAAAGATTTGTACATTTGTACTAACAGTTATTAGAGGTTCCAAATGGATACTATCATTTGCACTTAACCAATATTTAAACAAATCTGAAAAGAATTTAGATAGAGCTGCTGCTTATATATTATCTGTATTTTCTCATAAAAATTTGTAAAAATATTAATTTCATGTTACTGTATATGTACCCACATATTGTAACATTGCTACTGCTATTGGTTCAGTTTTTAACTGAGGAGAGGTTGCTACCTTTTAATAGCCTATTTTCAATATTTTGGTTGAGTGATCACACGGTTAATAAGATCTAGATCACGGCTCCAGGGAAGCAAAATAATAATTTAATCATAATTTCATTATTTCCGCAGAGCTCTGACTCAGATCTTATTGTGTGTGATCACTCAACCAAAATATTTAAAGTGTGCTACATCTTCAAATGGACAGACCCTCGCATCTTTGTTCTGATGTTAATATGTATGGGTTGCAAGACTAGTTAGGCTCTTGTCCACCCCACTTATTTACACTTAAAAGAGATGTGTGCTAAATATGTTAAATTATATGTTATTCCAGGAGGCTTGCAAAGTCTTTTCAACCTAAAAAGAAAGAGGAAGAAGACCAAAAGTAAGTTCATATTATGTACTTATTGACTGAGGGGATCAGGGCTGGATAGGAAAATATTTAGCTTGAAGCTGCAGTCCCCAGTCAGTGAAGAATGACGAAGAGCCAAACTCAGTCAATACATATTTTATTATATATGACCCTTTTCTGGCCTTTTTATTTCTAATTTGAGAAGCACGTAAACAACTTGGCTCAAGTCAAGTGGATCTGGATCCAGATGCAGATTTTTCCGGACCACCTCAGAAAAACTGTGTGTGTCCAGGAGGAAACATGATCTTTGTGAATGGTACTTAAGGAGCATCCAAGCCAGCTCATATTGGTCATATGATAAATTTTTTTATGCTTTATATAGTTTCTACATTTATTATCATATAATTTTTCAGTAAAATCTATATATACATGTATGTATGGCAGGGGAAATACTTGTTGAATCAAATTTGAGCTACAGGGTGAGCTACTAGTCATGTATCTCTTAGCTCTGGCTATTCAAGAATATGACCTTTTACCAAAATGGTGGCTGCAAATTTGAATGAGTAAAATTTAACTGAGGGAAAAATTAATACCAGCACTAGAAAGAGCACCTCAACTTTAGTAAACCTGCAAAGATTTATTATGTTAGGTGTTAAAGCGCGGTATACGCCATACCCCCAGACATACATTTCTCTGTAAATTTGGCAATTTTCAACTTATGTTTTCTCGGCCGCTTTAACACCTAACATAATGAATCTTTGCAGGGTTACTAAAATTTAGGTGCTCTTTCTAGTGCCAGTATTAATTTTTCCCTCAGTTAAATTTTTACTCCTTCGAATTTGCAGCCACCATTTGTAAAAGGTCTATTTAACCCCATGGTTACTGTTTTTAAGGTTTTTCCATACATGTATATCATGGTTTTTTGATTACCGTTAATCATGAGCAAAAGTATATCAGCAAAGAAAACATGTCTTGTCACAATTATGCACATGACTAATAGTGCATAAAAAAATTTGCATACAGACATCCACACATTTATTCACCTGTCCAGACTACATATACACTCTGTGAATGTTGAACATTGTGTTAAATTACTTACAAGTCCAAAACTCCTAATCAGAGTGATATTTAATCTGTGAAGTATCTAAAAGCCATGTAAGAAATAATTTTCAAAACAATGAGTGAAGGACCACAGATTTTGATCAACATGCCAGGGCTTCTGACAGGATGCGTGGGTGCAGACCCGCATAATTCACCTTTAATTTTCCGCATAATCCGGAAAAATCCTGCATAATTCGTCAAAAATCTAAAAAGAACTAAATAAGCAAGAAGAAATGTATTATAATGTTTTCTTATTTTGATGAAATAATGAATTTTTTATAGTTACTTACCAAATTTCAAGCAATAAACCACAAAACTATATTGAATTTATATACCATTGTGTAATGAAAAGGAACAAGGCGTTCTTAGTTAAGAGCCTGGTAACTAGCCTTAAATAAAACATACTCTCCAATTGGCTAGAAGTCAAACAATAGGAGAAATAGATAGCAAATGAGAGTTCTGGTTATTAATAAATACATGTAACAAGATTTTCGCGCGTAAAATAATATTTCTCTCATAGACATTTGAGATCTCACGACTTCTAAAATAGCTCAAAAAACAGATCATAAATTTAAGGTGAGAAAAAAAATTCAAAGCAATGTTTTAGAGAGATAAACAAGGCCAGTGTCAAATAAAGAAGTAAAATCAAGGTGAAACTGTAAATAATTGCATAAAACTTTAGTTAAACAAAGTTTAGAGTTAAAAAATGAAGCAAAATTTTAAAAAAACCTGTATAATCCTGTAAAAAAGCTCAGAAATGTTTTCGATTGTGACGTCATCCACATCCTACTCCGCATAATTTTCCATTTTCTCTGCATATAAGCCGGAAAAAATCCAACATAATTTCATTTTTTTCCCACATTCTGTCAGAAGCCCTGACGTGCTTTGTGTGATTAGTTGTTGCTCAGCTGGAGTACAACTGGCCAAAGTTCAACTTGTAAAAAATATTTTCCTCATGCACAACAAACCGCTTTCATTTGTATTTTTTTTAGATTCACATTTCAACATTCTTTTAATGGAGTTGTCAAGGAGACTGATGACCTAGCAGGACAGCATGAATTGATTTCTGAAAATCTAAACTCTAAGGTTTACAAAGTGCTTCAACAAACACATGCGGAACTCAAAACTGAACGGAAAAAGGTAACTTTACTATAATTGCCTACTTTTGAAATTTTGAATTAGCAACTGCATGCACACTCAGGCTAGGGGTGGATCCAGGAATGGTGAAGAGGGTGACTACATGTAGTTATGCCCCTTTTGTAGGAAATACATTATTAATCACTCAAAAATCAATTTAGTCTTGATGTTGAATTTCTAAATCATTTTTACATTAGATTGTTGTATCACTATTTGCATTATCCTCCACTGATTTCAAGTCCTGTTTTTATTTTACATTGCATGGTGTTTTGGTTGGGTTGGATATTTTTCACATGTTTTTTGGGTTTCCTGTTGTTTCAGCCCAAAGCGTGTGTGTACAAGTCTTGAAATTTAGCTACCTCTTGCAAATATCCTGTAGGGTTCCCACTTACCTAGAAAAGTCAGGGAGATCTAGAAATTTTCCGAGGTCAGGAAGTTGTCAGGGAATTTTGTATTTGATCAGGGAAATTATAAAAATGTGCTAAAAGTCAGGGAATTTTTGAGCCAGCAAAATGCAAAGAAAATCTTTTTTAGAAAAAGGATGTTCCTTCAGAATTTTGCTAGCAAGATCCTGGACTGTTTGTAACCCTTTTTGTGTTCAGTGAACTGAAAATGGGATTTGGTCAGTGAAAAATCAGGGAATTTTATTTCAGCAGGAGAGTGGGAACCCTGCTGGATAATGCTCCTGATCGACACTTATAGCTAAGATCTGAATCAAGGATCTGGGGAGCATTTGTAATGACTCTTTTTTATTCCCCAGACCCTTGATCACAGTACAGTATGAACCCTATCCATAGTGACATTTTGCTAATTTGTGTAAATCAAGAGATTAATGAATTGATTAAAAGTGGTTACCACATGCATGAAAGCCTATAAGTAAATAATTGTGCACAGTTTCAAACTTTGAAGGATAACTAGTGAGAAGTTGTAAGCAACTGAAAGGTTAAAGAAATCATGAAAACCAGGTTGTAAAAGTTAAACAATTTATTTCAGAATTAGAGGAATAAACAAATTCCTGTCTTAGACTTTGATTTCCTATTTAGCATTTACAAGAAGCAAAGAAATTACAGGATGCGTTGGAGCAGTCCATAAAGACACTTGATGCGGTAAGTTAAATAGTTAAATTACTATGCTCCAACTTAATTTATTACATGCAAATAAAAATGAAGTTTTTAAATTTAGTTGACTTATGTATACACCAAGAGTTAGGCATGATATCTGGAAAATATCGAAAATCTGATATTTAGATTTTGATAATTTCTTTATTTCTTTGATATTTCTTTGATAATTTCTTTGTTTATTTATTAACAAATATCATTCTAGTATCAGTAATTTGATACTTTCCTTATAACGCACCTACATGTAAATGTACACCAAATTGAAAAACATTGTCAGGTTCAAAAGGTTAAATCATCAAAGGTAAGACCTAAAGGGGTTATGGGTAAGCACTTATAAGGCCCATATTATGTGCGTAGGATATTGTTCCTTGTAGCAACTCTCAAACATTGCTTCAAATTCTCAAAGAAAGCCATAATTGAGAATTATAATTATGCTCAACACATATTATGAGCCTCATTAACTATTTACCCAGAGTTCTCCTCGGTCACACCTTCAATGATTTGACCTTTTGAACCCAACAAGTTTTTCAATTTGGTGTATACAGTGTGCAGATATTAGAGTAGAACTTAAAATGATAATTTAAAGGAAAAAATAGGATGTAGAAATTGTATTTCCTAGTTTTTATTCTGAAGATTAATGTGAGTTTTAAAAGGATTTGTCATTTTCTTTCTTTTTTCTTTGGGGGAGGGGGAAGGGGGAGGATTGTGCCTTGAATTGGTTTTACAACTACAAAGATTGGAGTCATGTTTTTGATTCACATTAGAAAATGAAGGGACTCTAAGGTATAACTAGACTTATTTATTTTTAATTTCATTTTTACTGCTTCTTTCCAAGACCAAAAAAAGTTATGAAAAGGCAAGTGCTGATAGTGAGCAGGCCCTTGGGATATTCCAAAAAGCAGATCAAGATATGAGTATGACAAAGCTACAAGTTGAGAAGGTAACAACAGCTCTGAAATAAATACTTCCTTAGGTTCATGTGGGCTGTAAATTTTTCCTCTCTCTCCTTTTTTTCCTACTCCCCTCTGCTCTACATTGCTATTCTTCGCTCTGCTTTGCTTTCTTCTCCTCTCGCCTCTCTCCTCGCCTCTCCTCACCTCACATGGTCTCACCTAGCCTTGCCTTTCCTCTAACCTTGCCTCTGCTCTGCTCTGCTCTGCTCTGCTCTCCTCTGCTCTCCTC
Organism: Stichodactyla mertensii; assembly: GCA_011800005.2. NCBI lineage: Eukaryota > Metazoa > Cnidaria > Anthozoa > Actiniaria > Stichodactylidae > Stichodactyla > Stichodactyla mertensii. Next base: position 21,548 of record JAAAQI020180666.1, read on the forward strand.
TGCTCTCCTCTATTTAACTCCCATTTTCAAAAGTGGTGATAGAACTAATACAAGTAATTATAGAGGTATTTGTGTTTCAAGTTGTTTGGAAAAATTCTTTTTTATTATTCTAAATCAAAGACTGTTAAAATTCACGCAACAGAATAATATTCTACACAATTCTCAAATTGGTTTTATGCCGAACTTCCGAACTTCAGATCATATCTTTACTTTACAGTCTCTAATCGATCAACAAGTTATTAGCAAAAAGAAAGGAAGAATTTATGCTTGTTTCATCAATTTTAAGAAAGTCTAATTGATTCCATATGGCATGAAGGACTATTGATTAGATTATTACAATACAATATTAATGGAAATTTTTACAACTTAATTAAAAATCTATATTCTGTAAGTCATTGTGCTTTGTTAAGATAGGCTCAAAGCGAACAAAGTCTTTTCAGTATACCCGGGACTGTGTATGACGAGGATGTATTTTTAGTTCTTTGTTATTTGATCTATTTTTAAATGAGTTCTCAATTATGTCAGTACTAACATTGATTCCTTTTATCTTCCAAATGGTCAAAAGATCAGCTCCCTTTTATAAGCTGATGATCTTGTTTTATCAAAATCTCAAATTGGTTTACAGAATTGTATTAATCTTGTTAATGACTTTTGCACAAAACAAGGGAAATGTCAGTAAATGAGAAAAAATCCAAAATAATGATTTTTTGCAAAAAAGAAACGGACAGGATACATACAATAAGCTCTACAGGTTTAATTTTTCTGGTCACCAAACTAGATCAAAAGAAAAAGCCCTGCACGCATTTTATAAAATTACAAGTTAAATTGAGTTTAGGCATTTGAAATCAAAATTAGCGTGTAAACTTTTTGATTCAATGGTTAGACCAATCTTAACTTACGAAAGTGAGATTTGGAATGTGTATCAAAAGCACGACTTTGAAAAGGGGACAAAAATCCGATTGAAAAAGCTCAACTATGTTTTTGTAAATATTATCTTGGCGTAAGTAATAAGGCTTCAAATATTGCTTCATGTGCTGAACTCGGTTGTTTTCCTTTGATAACATTTATTGATAAGCGTTCTCTAAAATACTTTAATCATCTCTTAGGTTTACCAGACAATTCTCTATCAAAACAAGCATTACTAATTTCACAGTCTTTACATAAAGAAAATAAATCTTGCTATTATACGAATCTTTTACAAATATCATCTTTTTATGACATAGGAACTAAATTT
>JAAAQI020180777.1:0-22779 GCA_011800005.2 Stichodactyla mertensii
TTCTATTATAAATACCATAAATGGGAAGTGTTCTGTTTTTCCATCAATGTTTTTTTAATGGGAATTGCTAAAAAAAAACGTACTTATACCCATTATGGTTTTTTGAAATTTTTCCCTGTGATTGTTGCTCAATATAATGAAAAAAGTTTTAAAAGAGATGCAAGGGAGGGAAGGGTTCATAAGCCTCCTTTTTCAAAGTTCTTGATGCAACAACACTGAAATGATCGGAAATTAACTGACAGATCAAAAAATCTAGTTGGTATACATCTAGTTCAGATGTGAATGGCATCTTATAATTGAAACTTGGTCACTGTGAAATGATATCAAATCAGTAGCTTATTAATGTCATTTCTTTCTCATTTATCCAATGACGCCTCTGATTATCCAAGGAAGACAAAATCATACTCTTGATTTTCCTTTTATTTGCAAATATGTCTAACATTTTTACCAGCCAAGTAAATGCCAAATAAGAAATTGAAATAGTACCTGTTTTGCAATATCCTACCTAACCTGTGTAACCAGGGACAAAGGAAACTCCAGAACAAACCTGATTTGACAACAGTTTATTATATGAATTTTCTTTGTTCCTTCCTGACAAACTTCATGTTTTTATACACATTTAGAATCAACAAGCAGAAAAATTAATGTCCTGGAATTTCCTGGTGGTATAGCTTATGACCATGAGGCCTTACCAAAAATAGTTGCTGTTCATACCCTTGTCGAAGTGAGTCCAGAACAAATAAATGCACAAGATGTTACTATGACTTCAAAAGATGTTAAAGTGAGTGGACCATCATGTATTATTGCATTATTATCACATTTGATATGGCTCAATTGAGAAAAACCATCAACTTACTATTATAAGGTAAGCTAATATCTCATGCTGTACTCCATATTTTTACAGAAAAAAGAATCTGTCAAAATACCAGTAGCACATGAAAGTGGTACTAGGCATGGCAATAGAAGATGGATAATACTTTCTAAACCAGAGCAACCTTTCAGTCAAATCACAACTGCCCCAAAAACACCTGAAGAAAGATTTCAGCCCAAGCCCCCTCATAATCCAAGCTGTCATGACACTTTCCCAAGGAAGAGGCTATTCAATCTTTGTGACATAAATAATGGATCGTATTGCGAGGACGTAGATGATCAAAGTCATAAGATCACAAAATCAGGCGGAGTTTGCAGAGATATGTTTTCAATCCCCCCTACCCAAGAGTTTTCATCTTGTGCTGACATAGGGTGCACGGCAACGGAGCCAGTGGCTTCAAGACAGTCGCATGAAACTGAAAAGCGAAACGAAACAATAACATGGAAAATTTCTAATCAACTTGTCAATTCCGTAAAACTCGGAATAAGTCCAAATTTGAAAAGCGGAAGTGTCCCCGCTACCCAAAATTTGACAACACCTTATTCAGGAGCAGCTTCAGGACAGTCAATTGAAGCTGTAAATGCTAAAGTAAACATCGAACAAGAAATAGCAGTCTCACCCAGAAACTCCCTCGCTTCTTCCAAAGATTCGGTTGCTCATTGTGCAGGTGCAAAAGAAGAGTTACCAGGCACAAAGATTCCAGAACTGCCAATCAAAGCTTCAAAAAAAACGGAAGGTATGGTCACATTGTGTTCGGACCCTAAAAATGCTTCAATAGGATCGAAGAAGATTCTAGGAAAGTCCAATGACGCGGCAAAGGTTGGGAAAGTCCCACAAAAACAGCGAGCCAAGCTATCAAATAAGAAATTGTCTACATCGAATCCTGACGTCGAGCACTGCGGTGAAGAAGCTTCAAACGCAAAGCTTGGAAAAACTCCTTTGACGCAAACCTTTAAATCTCAAAAACAATCTACTAAATGTAATTCAGCAATGGAACAAATATCATCCACAAAGAAAAGATCAAATTCTAAAACGGGAAAGTTGTCATTGAAGGAGAGGATACAGAACAGATTAAATCGATTGGAGCACTTGAAATCTCATAAGCAACCGTCAGAAGTAATAGATATCTGTAAAAAGGTATCAAAATTTACAAAATTAGGTTTTGCAGTAGCGTCATCGTTAAATGAATTGTCTAAAAGTGGGGAAATCAGTCACCAAACTCAAGAGGTAAAAGGAGGCGGTCAGGCGAAGAAAATGATGCTGTCAGAAGGAGTCGTGGAGGAAATGGTTTTGATGGAAGAGTTAAGAAAAGAAAGCAAAGCCTTTGCTGAGTTTACAGACAAGCAAAAAGACCTCCATTTAAAGTTAAGCGAAGTAATAAAGTCGAAAAACAAGAAGAAAAAGAGTAAAGAGATGAAAAATGGTCTTGAAACTAATCTTGAGGATGATGAGTTGGCTTTTGACAGTCGTTCTAGTCATTTATCCAAGTCTTTAAAACCATCAGTTCGTAAACCTGTTCGAGCAAAACGCAGAGTTTCGAAAAGTGAGGAAACCTTGGAGAAGGAAGGAAACTGGAAAGGTGACGAGAAAGATGAAGCAGAGATGGAACTACAACTAAATGAAAATCGAAACGACAATTTCCAAAGCAAAACCACAGAAAAAGGAAAATCTCTTAATCAGTGCCTTGACAAGCTAAAATTCATCACAAGTTATACGAAGAGAACCTTGGAGGGAGATAAAGAAAATGGTTTACAGTTAACAAACCCAGACCCTGGCTCCTTTCCGAAACGTCCAAGAAAATCTGCGCCTAGGAGATTAACTATGGGACGTTGGCTTGAAGACGATATGGATTCAGCATCACCAGATACCGCTTTTATTGACCACACCAATGGTATCAATTTCACATCAAGTGACAGTGAGGATCATTTATCTCCTTCCAGCTATCATGCAAGCGGTAAGAAAGGTAAAGTATTTGGTATATGTTTACTTTTGTAAATTGTAAATAAATGATGGATAATATCCCTTTATCACGTGATCCCCGGGTCGTTCGCAAACAGCAAGGTTTTGCTGCGACAACTTCGCATGGAAAGCGCTAATTCAGTCAAGTGGTTTACCCAGGCTTGGCCTTTGCGTAATGAAGGCATAGAGCGGGCGTACACACATGTGAAACCAATGGCAAATTCGTAGTCGTAGTGTAGTCGTTTCTACTTTACCGAAACCGTAACGTCGCGTTATGAGTGAATTGATTGAATGATTCGCACGAAAACAATGGGAAACCATAACAGTGATGCTGCATGCCGTAACATGTACGTGTTGTAAGTCAACACGGTACGTTCCCACTCATACGAAAACCTCTCTATGATACCCCATATTCAGAGGTAATGGATCTTGCTAGAGTGGGTGGGGATGGCTTATTCTTGTCATAATATTTCATTTGACAGAATACAAAATGGAAGAAACCAATGGGCCGCTATACGATGCCAGCTCACCGACAGAAGAAAACAATTTGAGTTCAGCAGAGGAAAACCTGAATCTGCAAAATGCTAACAGCATTAGTGTAGGAAACTCTGGACCCTGCGAGACGGAGAAGCTTCATGCGTTATCTTTCACTGAAACAGTTTCTGAACCGCAAGCAGTGAAAGAAAAGGCAATCGATTCAGATGAAACTTTGCCACCCGCTCGTCTTTTCAATGAGGACACATTGAGACAGCAAACGGAAGAAGCAGCATGGGAATCTTGCTGGTTATCTTCTGAAACTAAAACAGCTCCCTCTAATCTCCCTTGGGTACACCATACCAGCGTTCCTCGAGAAAATTTTACCATAAAGACTTCGTTAGATAGGGAGGAAAGAATAAAAGCACTCCTGGCCAAGCAAAGTCAGCTTTTATTAAAGATAAACAGCAGCGTGACAGAGACATGAGGTACCGTTGGTCCATTTGCATGATTATTGCAGGTAAGGGAACATCAATTAAGCTCGGTAGATTAATTAACATGGCTCAATTTTTCACGCAATTTCTGATCACATGGCCTCGAGTATTGGGAAATGGCATCGCAATGACCTAGTGCATCATTTCTTATCTCGGTCCATCATCATTTCCTACTCCGTTAGTTTCCATTAAGCATTAACGGCAATCAAGGGCATGACACGTGATCTGAAATGGGAAAAATTGCCGCACTCAAAGGGTTTATGGGTTCCATTTCCATAGCCTCAAGAAGCCCATGCGCACCGGCGCACACATCTACTGTTGCGCGTCTATCTACTATCACGAATCAATTTGCGAGCCAAGGTTCTGTTATGTTGATTTCCCCTCCTTCGCATGCTTGCCGTATACGTATGTTTTGGAATTTTTGGCTTCGATTGATGATTTCGATTGGCAATCAGAATCTTTGCTTGTCTGTCTCCTGACTAAATTTGGCACATAAGTTCTTTTAGTCTTGATCTCTAGATAACTGTTACTAGCGCCAGTTATGCACTTTAAACAGTAACTGGATAGTAGTAATCAAGTACTAGATTGTACTCAGAGTATAGGTCAATATAACCCTCTTGCCCTCGTTTTCATGCATATTAACTCTAGCTGTGGTCGTTGACGTAACACTGTTTGTCTAACGTGACTCGTATCTGTTGGTTTTTATTTGATCTTGGCTTCAATAACATATCTAAACAACATTTACGTTTCAGCCAAGGATGCCCTAGGGTTTGGTATTTCAAGATGCTGTTCAAAGTTGATTAATCTATACCGTGGCACGTAGATAAAAGCCCACCGTGCAAAATTTCGTTTAACTTTTTTTTTCTTCTTTTTCGAACTACATTTTCCATGATTCAGTCATATCCTTTTATCCTCATAATTTGAAGACATTTCCAGAGGTTTCTTTCAAAGGAATAAGTGTTCTTTTATTTCTTTGCCCTTTGAAAGAGTTAAACAATGACGTCATCTTGGCATTAATTTTCTAAGATCAACGTCAGAAGAATCGTTGGGATGATCAGTCTGAAGAATTCACAGACATTAAGATAGATATTTCACAATACTATACTTCATTCTACACCTTGGTGCGACCATGATGTCAGGTCCTCGTTATGTTTCATCTCTTAAAAGACTACCATTTTTTGTGAAATATTTACATTATAATGATATGACTGATTTGATCTCTCAAATGTTTCCGCGGTCGTAAATTATAAATGCCCTCTTTCATTTCTCACGTTTCTTTCTTTCTTTCTTTGTGTTGAACGATCATAATGTTCAATAAATTTTATCAAATCTTTTAAGTGTATATCTAATTTTTAATTTTCGGTAAATTTAATCCCGTATGATGATACCGTCATCCTGCCATGCCATGCCTACCTCTCACGTCCTCATATCCTTAGACAAAACCAAATACTAGAACTATCTTGATAGTCGACGCACCAACGTAAGTGCATTTATAATCCATCAGTCTAGAGATCTCTGCGTATTTAAGATACATATTTTGTAATTAACGTATTTGCTAAAATGATTGAAAAATTGAAAAATTACTACGCACGTCATCTTCAGATTTTATTCTTGGAGGGTTTTTCCGCGGTTAAAATGTTCTAGTGTTGTGTCGTAAATGTTGTTTTAATCCCGAATCTGTAAAAAAAGCAGCAAAACGTGTGGAGGAAAATAAATACATTTCTATAACGTTCTGTTTGGCGCCTGGCGCCACTAGCACGTTTCACCGTTAGCGTAGGGGTGCCTCAAATTCCAGCGGCATTTCTTAATTTTATCGATTTAGAGTCGAGTCATATCGTTCTTTGTCTTGTTACAATTCTTTCCTTTTACTGTTGACATGGCTGGTGGTGTCGTTTTCATTTCGCAATCTTTCTTCTTCTTTTTTAGGCGGGGGGGGGGGGGGGGGGGGGGGGGGAAGGGGAGGGGGGGGAAGGATGGAAGGTGGTCGTGACAAAAACGCAACAACTACGAATTATCACACGTACATGATTATTTTCCCCACAGTTAATTCACGTATTTTAACATTCTTGATTTATTTGTAATATCGTTTCGTCTTTATAAATATTTTCTCAATTACATAGCATTCCTAATTTTTCTTTATACTTTGATCTCTATATAAAACCTATATTTTCTGTATTCCTTTTTTGACATTTTTGAGCATATTTATATACATTGTACGATGTTTTTAAGATGGTTTGTCAATTATTAACACAAAAATTCAGTAAAAAAAAACCTTGCCTTATAGGATTTGAAATAGCCACTCTGACTTACAAAAAACAAAACCGTTTCACTCAGTTCATCAAATTGGTTTCTTAGAAATATAATAAATATTACTATAGATAACCTTCAAACGTAAATTTTATAAAATAAAATATATTTTCTATAAATGATCCTAAGGGTGAATAGAAATCGAGCTGGACGAACAGGAAATGGGATGTGAAAAGAGTTGCAACAGAAACGCTTAATTAACGAAAATAATAATTTAAATAATATAAAACAGATATCGGCCCTACAGCATCTTTTCGAGATAAGTAAGGGGGTCATCCTTAGCGTCATTAAATAAAGCGCCCTTCATTTCCCATTCATCTCCCCACATTTTATTACATTTCATTTAAGCACTCAACTTTAGAAAGTTCGAGTTGAGTTTCCTTATTACGAAGACTCGTATCCACGAATATTTGAAACGCTATGGCTGTTTCTCTCTTGGCGTTGTTTGCACCTGATACTCTGAACGTTTGCAGCATCTGAGGTCAAGTCCTCCATCATAGCTACGATGTCAGTATTGCTTCCTTTAATTGAAGATTCCTTATTTAATTCTGTAGTCGTGCCTTCCTGTTGTTTATCCTTCACCGCACCCTCTAAGACAATACCTTCAGGTATCGCCTCTCCAGTTTCCTCCAAGCGTCGTATTTTCTTTATTAAGACAACTTCTAAACTACTCAGAAGTTTTCGCTTCCATTTCAATTGTTCCTTCTCTAATTTTTCACGTGTGTCCTTTAATTTGGTACAAAGTTCATCCATGCTCATTTTCCTTCGTGGTCTCTCGGCAACAGAACTAATGCTTTCCAGACAGGTATTCTTGGTATCGTCGTTTTTCAGTTTCTGAGAAATGTAATGCAAGAGGATTTCTTTGTAGTTGGCTGCTTTGCCGTTAGCGTCTAGTTGGAGTGGAGGCAACTCGTTTACGTTCATTCCATCCATTTGCTTGCTATTGGGAGCTATTTTGACCTTAGTAACTATGATATCATCATCATCATCTATTCCTTCTGATTTTACTTCATTATTTTCCTCCTGTAACATAAGAATAAAACCAGTCGTTAAGTTATTTTCATGACTGATTAGTTTTTTTGCCGAGTTTACTTTTCGATATTTTTTTTGGTATATACAACGAATAAAACCTCGTTCTTATGTACCATCTACCCTTGGGAGCAAAACGGAGATTAAAAATCTTTATTTGTGCCCTGCTAAACTGGTTCTGAAGTGTTGGAATCCGAGACTTGCTGGTTAATACCTATTGTATCATTTAACATGGCCACCATCTTCTGATAAAGGCCAATTCAATATTTAACATGTTTTAAATTCTACTGGATCTGTTTCGTGGTTGATTGGTATACATATATCATTACTGACGTTATCTTTTGGCAGCCAAGCGCTTTTGCAGGATAAATATGACGTAAACGAGTGGAAAAGTAAGCACGAAAGGATAGAACTGAGTGCTTCTAAAATGGATAAGTCTATTGTCATGATCCAAAGATTAACAATACACCCACCTTTTTGGGCAGTCCATAGGCTTTCATGTCATCTGGAGTCATAACTTTTAATAATCCTTCTCCAGTATCTCGTGACATCACATCGTCCGGCATCGACTCGGGACTCGGTGGCCACCATTTGGATTCCTCTTTCGTGATATTAGTTTCCTCTGTCATTTGTTCCGTCTTAAAAGCACGCGATGTTGTTGCCCGATACGTGGAGCCGGTGATTTTTGCTTCAACATGACGTTGACGCAAAGCTTCTTGTTCTCTTCTTGTTTTTATTGCTTGAGAATGAATGGCAGCGATTTTAGGCATACTGTCATGATCGATAGCCACCCCACCGTTGATTCTTAAAGTCAAAAATAATCCCCTCTTTGGGATGGCTGTTGTATCACATTTATCAAATTCTGCTTTGATGTCTTGTTTAATATGGCCATTAAATGTATTGTCTCTTGAATACGTGATCCCTTGCGAAGAGGGGGGTCCTTTAGGGCGATAGAAACTCATATAATCATCTGAATCTATATAACAATTGCCGTCCTCGTCGTGAACTTTCTTCGAATCCTCGTCTTTAATAAATCCACTAAAACTAGATTGCTGGGCTGAATTTGGAATCCTGTGTACGAATGGCTGAGTCTTTTTGTTGTAATAGTAGTTTTCTGCGCCTCCCCGCTGAGTACTGCTAGTATGATTCACGCGATTCGTGTCGAAAGGCGTTGCAAGCCCTAAGTTGTGAAGCACTTGGCTATAAACCCAATCCTTTTTCCTAGCAATCGTTTGTCTTATAAGAGCCATCTGAAAGTCCGCCTCGGATACCTCTTCCTTTCCACGAAACAAAGAATCCAAGCATCTCTTCTTCTCCTCAGGCTTTATGTAAACATCATCAGTGCAAGCTCTTTTCATGGCAAGCCCCGGGTTTGACTTTCCCGTGAAATCTCCGTTAAAAGAGCTCAAAGGATTGTTCCTAAACCGTTTGCTGTTAACTGTAGTTGGTGATAGGTGAAGTGTGGAATTCTCGTGGCACGGGAATGTGGTGCGAGGAAAGACCATGTCTGTGTTAGCGTTCAGAGCTGTCGCTATCATAGAATAACTTTCTCCAGTCTGGTTTGGCTCTGACTGAAACTTGGGTCGTGGTACTTCTGGAATAGCTGTGAATGAAAAAGGAAGAAACGATGAGATATCGACGCGTATTTGCATCATTGTATTAGCATGTATTAGCAGTCGCTCGTGTCGGTTTTCCTTCAGTAACAAACAGGAGGTGAATAAGTTTCGTCTCTAGGCTTTTTCCTTCAATAAATTAAGGGAAACCGAACTTGAAATATATATATACAAATGGCGCACAAAGACATGAAGATATAACTATCTTCAAGTCTAACATACCCCGAAGGACTATGATCTAAGGCCTTCGCTATGGATTCGAACAAAAGCCGGTAAAAATCACAAAGACGGTCTTCGAAGTCAGTATTCTTCCACTAAGTATACTTACTTTATAATGGAAATCCTATGAAACCAGTTCACATTCACAAGACTAAAATATTTTCAAGTCGTTTGCGCGATGATATGAGCGCTGTAGTCTTCAGCGAGCGAATGAATCAATGAATGAATTGGTTCGGCCGCGATCATTTGTGTACATAACCAGTGGCTATTGTCAAAACAATCTGATGTTTGCGGGCTCTAGTCACGTATCGTGCTGCGGACGCGTGATGAACTATGATGCGTACGTGATAGTATGTAACGCGCTGGCTGACAACCAAAATGCTCTACTTATAGTCCGAGTCTATAGACTCAATAAAGGGAGAACATTACTCGAAATTTTACAAAAAATGTCTATGATTTTAATATAAATGCGTTTCGTGGTTATGAGTTGGAATACGTTGCTTAATATTGGCTGTGCTCTTCAAATGTCAAGTTACATGTCAAATTTCAATCACGGTTCGACACATGTGGCCCGAAAATAACATTCTGAAAATGTATCAAATATAGAGTGGCACCACCTTATGTATTGTGTATGTATACTGAAGATAGTGAAAACGGAGTTTCTAAATCCACGTACTCATACCATTCAAAACCGGCTTAATCCTAGATTTACCGCAAGATGTGACCGCTTCTCGCTAATTTTACTTAAAAAATAGGCGAGGATTTTTGGGAATTTTCTAAAGTCTTAATGCATGACGGTTAAAATAATAACTTGAGCGACTTTGGCCAGGGCACACATTCACATCAGTATCGCTCCTCTTTACCTACTTTCGAATTCATGCGCCGCAGCTGTTAGACAAAGCCCCAACACGTATCGACCAGCTTTTACGTGTTGCAATTAATAATTTTTTAAATAGAATTTCAGCAATAATGACAATGAAAACAAGGAAGTGGACCCTTCGTTTTCAGTGCCATGATGATGTTTTCGAATAATGTAGCTAGCTACGAAAAATTTATAATTCCACGTAGAATCCGTTCGGACTCGAAAGGTACGCCAGATGTTTGGGTAAAGATCACATCTCATGAACTGTCAAGTATTTTACGAATAGAAAAATCTCATTGGTCAATACGACCACAGCACCACTGTTAGCAAAAAAATCGTTATTCGAATTTCGATTTGTATCCTTGCCATTCCGTTTTATTTTAGAAAAACCATTATTTTTACCACTGGCCTTCGAGGAATAAAAAAGAAAGGAAAAGAAAGAAAAAATACCCATAAAATAACCGTTTCTAAATATAACTGAAGAAATATTTTCGCCATTCATACGTCACTAAGAGAAAAAAATATTCCCCGTAAAATTTACATATCTATATTCGTATATTTTACCTTGAAGTCATTAATATTCATTACAGAATACTAGTTTCAAGTTCTATTTCAGTTTTATTGTGGTGAAGTATCCTAGCTAACACTCGAGAGTATAAATTCTAAGTACTGTATATTTTCACGTGGCGTGTTAAGTTTTCACACATTCACTTTTTGGCACCCTTCGCGCACGTTTATTCAAATGTTTTCTGTTTAACTTTCACACCTTATTAAATAGATTCCAACAGCTCTGTGATAAGTCGCGAGTGGCATTCGGTCCTTTGCTAATAAGTGTAGTTTTGATCAATACTCCACCCTCTTTCCTTTCGTTACTAACCATTGTCTATAAGCAAGTTAAGCGGAAATCCTAAACATAGAACAGCAATTAACATGTTCCTTTTCTCTATATTATTGTCTTGAATAAAGTTGATAATTTCTTTTTTGAAACAAGCAATTAACATCGTTACTGGTGCGTGAAGAAATCGTTCAACGGATGGAATCGCAAACACGGCAAAATAACTAAAGCGAAAAGCTAGCGCACGTGCAGCAATCTGACTATTGATGACTCTCTAAGTATAGCGTTATGTTCCGTGCGCCGTATCGAAACACATTAGTATACACTTGACTATATATAGCTAGCAGACCTTTCTTCCATAAAATGTTGACCCCTTTTCAAAGTTTTTTTCAAATGTCCTTATCAATTCAATCGCTTGAGCGAACTTCCAGCTGGTGTTCCACTCGAATCCACTCACCCCAGGGAGCCACCCTAAGGGATGAATTTGCTACACACGACTTAGATGGGTACCAGAATGACACGCACGTACCAGTAACACGCAACACTAAAAAGGAAGGAAAAAATGTCTATTTGGTCCTTCTTGTTCAGGAGGTATTTCACTGATCATGATTTTCGTATTTTGGATAAATTCTCGATTTTCGTGTTCGCTGATGAACTCGTCAAAACAAGCTAACTTCTGGAACATTTCGAAACCGACTTATTTAAGTGTGATGGCGCCGTTGGGAAAAAACACCCGACGCGACTCTTGTTTCGTTTAGCGATCTCGTCACGATATTGAAATCCACAAACTCAACATCGACATCAACCTCATCATCATCATCATCATCATCATCATGTTCAGATAGTATTCTTGTAAGTCTACTATATATCGTTATGTTATTTATTGCGTTTATATGCTCACAGCCAAAGACATAAAGTTAGAGGGTTTCTAAAGGCGGAGCAATTAGAAATCGAGAGGCAACTTCAGTTGCTATTTCCCTAATAGAAAACTCGAGGCTCTCATAAGTATCTCTTGGAAGTACACTGGCGCACACGCACGGCAGAGGCACTGAAAGCCGTAGCAGAATAAGAAAAGCAAGAAAAAGATCCCTCTAAAAAGTGTCTGTGCACTGACGCGCACGCACGGAAGAGGCACTGAAAGCCGTAGCAGAATAAGAAAAAGAAGAAAAAGATCCCTCGAATCAGTGTCGAATCAGACAAGAGGTCTCAAGGGTAAACTTCGCTATGAGTAGTTTTAACTCGAAGCTGGTTGATCGTTGACAGAATTTCATATCACGTACGAAATTAAATGCCCCTGTGTTCATGATCAGCTGTCCATACAAGAGATGGCTTGTGGATATCAGATCAACTGATTTCTTTTTTCCCCTAAATTGACAATAAATTTGAAAGCTGAAAATGTAAAAACGTTACTGTTTGGTTTTGGTTTGGTTTGTGTTTAGTTCACAGTGCGTTGAAACAGCAGAGAGCATTTGCGTGCAGGGCTAGCACACAGTTTGAGTAAGCTAATGGTTGATACGGAAGCTGATACCCCCCTCGGGCATGTATACACTTGTTTACTGACTAAAAAGTGACCCCCTTAAACTTGGTTTTCGAGTAAATAGAACACTTTTCCAATAAAAATAATAATTCCACTCAAGAGCAACTTGGACAATATAAACTAGTATTTTTTGAAGTCAATAAACGCTTTTCGAATCTGCACGAAAACAAGAATATTCGGATAAAAATCCGTTTTGGCAGTCTTAAGAGGCACACATCTCGGTTCTTCTTCGAGATATACAAACAAGCAAAGAACAAAATGTTTAGAATGAGTTTTAAGACCAAAATAGGTTCTTTTAAAGTCATAAATTAACATAATTTTCTATTAACAAAATGCTTGCCATCGAAACTGGCATAAATTAACACACTTCAAATAGTTGATAAGTGCGCATAAAACAAGCACTAAAACAAACCAAAACCTACAGGAACCCTTTTTCTAACAAAGTATTAAAAAGTCGATATTCCATGAGTTCATAGATTCTTTTTTTGTCTCGTTTCGTTTTCCACAGTTTCATTTTGCTCTCAATGGTTCCTTGTTCCGTGACTGTTCACCGAGATGTCAATAAAATCGCTCTTTTGTAATTCATGAAATATTCATGATAATTCCTCTATGAATGGCAGTATAAACTACTGGAGCTCGAGAATACTGATCCCTATAAGTGCGGGGGAATAGGTGGTAGAGCTTCTCAGCCACTTCCAGTAAAAAAAAGCTATTGTCAGAGACGTTGGAGTGTATCAAAACTACAGAAGAAATTCAAGGAAAAACTGGATCAAATACTCAAATAAATGATACAAAACTGGTCTTTTGTGGATGTCACAGTGACTGAAGTAGTGTTCAGGACCAAACACACTGACGAGAAATATTAACACACTATTAAGTGGGACAGCTACCAGCACGAAACTGTGAGCTTCCTCTCCTCGCTAAAATAACCAATAAACTACCACGGGTCTCGGCGCTGTCACTTACTAACTTTATCCAAAACAACCTTGCACCTCAGTTCTTTCAATGTGTGTAGTTTTGGAGCACAACCGCAGGTTTACTAACAAGCTCTGATGAGTTGCCTATTTTACTTAAGGTATTTGTTAGCAAAGAAATTCCCTCACCAATGATGATGAGACACGTTTTATAAATGGTTTTCTAGTTTGAAACTCGAGAAAAAAATCAGTTAAGTCTGTACCTTTGTGGTTAGTCCTACTTTGAGTCACTCTTCTGACTCTGATGCGCTTAGCTCTTCTCTCTTGTTGGACAATCAAAGCCTCCCTGCTCAGCCTTCGTCCCAACATCACTGTTGTCAGACTTCTTTCATCTAACGTGTTGTCGTGATGTTGAGTGAGTGCAGACTGAACCATATGACAGATGATGTTCCACGTCTATATACCTAAATATCTCATCCCCGCCAACCAATAGGATCACAGTACTTGGAATTTAAATGGGGTTGCTTCTTTGCGTGCGCTGTGCGGAGATATGACAGTCACTAACATATCAGATCACCCGCTATGACTACTCAAACACGGGCACACGAAACCCAGAAAACTAGCTACCCTGGCGAAAAACGAGTATCTACATCTACTGCTAATCGATGGTTGGTAGAATTGTTTGGTTGTGAATAAAGTGAATTAATAACTATACCATGGGATTTATAAGGCGGGAAACAAAAATTAGCACTGAACTCGTATTCTTTGTTTATAGAACATCATTAATATCCGTTCTTTCAGACTCCACAATTTTGTCACTTTGATGCCCGTGCTAAATAATGGGTTCCTGCTCGCTTTTACTAAAGTATTAATCAATTAATTGAAGCCCAATTTTTTTAAAAAGGTGACTCGTTCACAAATAGTGTGGCTCGTTCGTGCAAAAATTAACTCTGATAATGAAAGCTTCCGGGGCAAGGAGGAATTATATATTTTGGTTAAGTCTTATCTCTCAGAAATCTTTCCGATTTCACTTTTTACTTTATTATTTGGCGATAAAATCTGGCTGCTGGGCGTGCCGTCCAAAAGAACTGCGCTGCCATCGTGGCACTTGGTGTTGATACCAAAAGATAATATTTTCACGATTCACAATGAGTCGACAAATGATTGAAAAAGTTGCAACGAAAACAATCCATGCAACACAAAGAACGATAGCACCTTTCTTGATGTCTTTTCTTTTAATCATAGTACTTCGTCCCTGAGATGAAAGATGTAAACTGCAAAACGATGTGATGAATGTGATGAATTAAACGACAAGTCATGTGCCCGATACACAAAGATAATCTAGCAAAAATAGTGTCATCTTTCACACCATCTGCTATTCCTTGGAAATTGTCATTTCACGATACACTTTCTTGGTTACCCTAACAATCATTCCCAGTTACGCGTGGCGCTGTCGTCTTTCTTTCGAAAATTAAGTAGAATTTACTACCAACTGTTATTCCAACACTTCCGTGACCAGCCTTCAAAAAACACTGACGTGACGTGGTGAGTTCTTGTTTGATGTGGGCGACGGGTATTCATGTTGTCGTCACGGCATTCTAGTACTTTCCAAACATTGGGAAAAAATTCCTTTGTTAATTCAGCCAACCAGTAATATATTCCCTAATTTGTTGTGCGGTAAAATTCCTGTAAATGTTGCCAGAGGCCTTCCAGGTATCTAGATAGCGTTCCCTTTTCTTAGAATTAACAACATCGGCCGCCACCCATGTCTGACAACTTGCCTCGAGTTTCAGTTATATGCTTACCAAGCTTTCAAAAAATTTTGGAAGTGCGTGATAACACAGCTAAGAATCATGTGAGACTCCTGCTGCTTTATTAACGATACTTAACAATCTAATGACTTTTTACGCACCTGTCTTCCTCGTTCACTCTTATTATTTATTCCGTCCTTCACTGGACGAGCCAACGTTTTGGAAAAACACACAAAACACCGGGCAGAGCTTTTAATTGTGATATATGGATTTTCTCATCGTTCAACGTGAAAATAAATGAGTGTTTTTTTTAACCGAAGCAAGTCCAAAGCTTTTAACACACGGTGTTTATAATAATTGTCTTTCTCTTTTTGTGGGCAGTGCGGTATTTTAAAAATCACTTCTCAAAGGATTTGTCATAAATTAGCAGGGGGTAGGGGGGGGGGTGGTGAAAGGATCATCATTTTATTGAGCCTTCTAAAAGGCTGGGTCTTCTAAAATAAACAAGGGGAAGAGAGAAGATCACTGTCGGGTCGGGACCAGATTGAGTATTAAATGCCTGAAAAGGGGGGGGCATGAAAATTTAGTTCAAACCCACAGGGAGTGTTATGATATTTTATTTCCGTTTCTGAGAAGGGTTTCGTCATTTGTAGCTATAAATTTAAAATCTCCTCAACCCTCGCCCCTGCAAATTTATAACAAGTCCATGATGCTGGCTGGTTTTCATGTGACGTCATAGCGGCCATGTTGGTTGAACGTCACAAAAGATTTTTAATGAATTTTCTTTTTATATCAACCAACATGGCGGCCGTGTCTGTCTTTTGTCATTTCATTCATATGTTCAACGTAGTGATGCCAGAACTGGTAAGCTAGTTAACCTATATAGATTCCAATTGATTCGATGCGCTTCTGCATTGGCCTTTCAGGGTGACATCTTTTGTATTAATCCATGTCTTAGGAGTTAGACTGGAGTTCGTGTCAGTGGGAAACGATACGTCAAATTGGTAGTCATAGTGTAGCAGTGCTTGGGAATGATTGCCAGCCACCCATTAATTCCAGCGCAAACGAGGATTTACCGGATTTCACTATAAAACTCGTTTTCTTCCCTTTTTTCTCATTCTTATTTCTATTTTTCTTCGCCTGTCTAAAGCTATGCAAGCGTTGGTTGTGTTATGAAATGCAAATTTACAAATTTACCCTCAGTTGCTGTGATACACAGAAATATTACCATAAGACGTCCAGCAACAATGATTCTATCTTCTCGTTAGTGTTATTTTTGTTGTTACTGATTATTTGTTTTAGGTGTTATGACTTCTCTTACAGGATATGGTTTCAAGAGCTGAGTCATAGCTGGACACCTATTAGGAAAATATGTTTGACGACGCTCCTGTCCTAAACGATAACCTATATTTACCCTTTCTTATTATGAAATCTTTGAGTTAGTATCATATTGATGTGCAATCATATTCATAGATTTTGATATTCATTTATATAATTTTCACTTCATTGGCGTGTGATTACTTTAGAATATTATTATTTTGTATAGTCTTGACTCGTAGACTTTGCCCTTTACTTTAATTTAGTTGGCGTAGTTCTCACGTTTATCGACTACGTCCAATCATCTTCTGACTTGTAATATTCTAGCTCCTTGATTGAACTCAGTATATGATATTTTTAGCTACCTTTATAAGAAATAAGCTTGAATGTAATGGTTGTTTTATGTTGAGCCCACAACAAGATATTCTTTTGTTTTCAAACTCATGCAAGTGAGGGTGTCGGGTCAACATGATACTTATTGTCTCAATTACATCAGAACTTCTGGCAGCCATTCGTTTAGTCAGGCGTATACTAGTTGTTGAGAGGTCATAGAACCTCTGTAAACGAACGGTATCAGGACTACCAAGAGTAGTCCTGTCCTAACAGTTGAAATAGAACGAAAGAAAAGTTTGTCTTTATTCCACGGGGGAAAATGTCCTGCTTCAGACCTAGCGCTTCTCTTTAAGTAGCGGAAGGATTGGGACGAGAGTCGCTTTGGAACCCAATAAGACATTCACATCATTACGTCATTTTACTAACACTACCAGAATGCTTTATCAAAATGCTTTCTTATTCTGATTTTTCTATTCTCCTGGGAATAAAGAGACAATTGGTAAAATTTGCCTGACAACAGACACTCAACGGCATTCTGGAAGTGGTAGTCAACTGATGCAATCATGCAAACGTCCTATTTCCGAACGTACGATTTTTATCCTCTTCCTCGACATAATTGATGTTTTGCAGACGTACGGCAAGCACTTATCCGCAAACGTCCTCAATCCAATTTACATGTTTAAACATACAGTCAAAAAGGAAACGTCTCGGTCTTCCCTTGACCTTGCGTTTTCATTGTCGATCTTGAAGGTAGATCGAGAAACGTAGTTCGAGTATCGGCACGGGCAGGAAATCCCACGGCAAAAGTGAGTAAAACCTAGGCAGGGGGGCCTCAAAGATGTCCTAGCAGTGTTATACAATAAATCATTTCTCCTAAAAACAACTGGCTACAAATGCTAGTAAACGATCTCTTTCAACTACTTGGCGATGAAACGTCCGTTTTTTTGCTCTGTAGCAACTCGCTCTCAAATACAGGTTCTAGAATGATGACAAACAAAACCAGCATTTTCGATGACGTATCTGGTTTGGGTTTCCTATCATAAGATTTGAGAACGTTTATCACTACCCAAAATGGGTCGATCGGTTGCACGGTATCAAGTATATAAAATGCATATATAATATATAGCATGTCAGTGGTACGTCTCTTCTGACCCAGAAATGTGTGAGATCAACTGCACAACTCACAAAAGCCCGCACATCAACTACTCCTAGTAAGGTTTTATACTCTTCTCAATTATTTTACACAATCTTTTGTTAATTTTCAAAACTTATAGTGAAAGTAATTTGGCTACGTGTCGAGATAACGCCCTTGGCTGTCACAGCGAAGAATGAGGAATAAAAACACCTAAGTATACCCTAAATGCAGTCCAGAATAGAAAAGATAGATATTACAATGCACCTCAAAATTCACTCCTTAAATATGGAAATTTTCTTTACACGTGGTTTATAGGCAGTACACCACTCTACTTGTACCATTTACTATAGCTAAAGATAACAAAAATGAGGCAAAAGGACGACGTTTTTTTAGCCTTCTGCCTTCTGTATTTCAAATCAACCGATTCAGAAAATACAATAGTGCGATGTGAGAAAAAACTTTCCCGTGAAAATATTTTTTTAAGAAAAAGTAATACTCTTCGTAACGCCGGCGCCGAGACCATTTTATATGTACAAAATAAGGTTATCATGAGGTTGGCAAGTTACTCGAATGGAACAATGATTGTGGGCTATTTTAATTGTCTATTGCTTGTCGCATTGAGACTTTAACCGAGCGAAAAGATGAGTTATCATTTTTAGAAAAAGCCGCTTTTTGGGGCCGGCGAGAGAATATTGTAAGGAAAACTTGACCTGGGAAGATTGCTTACATTTCCATAGATCAAATTTTGAATTTCGCAATTTTTGGATCTCATTACAGACTCTGAATGTTTAGCCACTATTTGCGTTCGTATTCACCGACATCCTCACTGACGAACTTAACTAAGACTATATACTTTATTTTTGAAACTATAAGCTCGATTAATTATTAAACGTCCACGAAAAATAAAACTGTTCACCAGAAAAATATGCGTTATAGTGGTATAAAATTCAACAAAAGATTAGTCTAATTAGTGGAACGGGGAAAGATCATCAACACACGTGCATTCGAGCACGTCACGCTTTGGAGTATCAGTTTCTGTACAAATCAAAGCCTTAATACTTTTCAAAACGACTGTAAAATACCTTTTTCCTTTGGACTCGAAGAATATTGATATTTGCGCTCCAGTTTTGGCGTCAGAGTGAAAACGTTTCTTCATGGATCGTGGGAAGTTAAAGGAAGTCTGGCTGGGTGAATATTCTTTACAAGCTATCAAGCAGTAGCTCTTGATAGCGCCTCGTTCTGAAGCCTATAAACTGGACATGACAATACCTATGACGTTATTAAACAGGATATTTGGAACCACATGCTTGTGGGTGTACGTGCAAGTATTTCCTGATATTGCTCTAATATTTTGACATGATGATCTGGAAGAAACGTACTGGGCTCCACTAACTAGCTGTCATACTTAAATCAAAGCTTAAGTGCTCGTTAAGAAAAGAGCAATAGAGAAATTTCTTAATTCATTTTAAAGACTCCATACTTTTAAGGTAAAACTCCTTACAATTCAAAAGAAATATAAAAATCACGATCATTTTCGTAGACTTTTCTTTTATCTTCTTTTATTTTGATGTTTTATTTTCCTGGAATTCGACATTTCCACAATAACAATTTTTAGAGTGTCACTCTCGGGCAGCTGCGGAGCCTGAGGTTTTGAGTAAGGTGTGTTACTATGGCAACATGTTTCGCTGTAATTTTCACGAGCTTTTTATCGGTATCCATGGTAACAAGGTTTTGGGTAGCACACTTCTTTCAAATACACGACAGCGGAAATGTTTAGAGGGAATGACGTCATGGTCGTGACTTTTTTCCTCGACCTCTGACATCCAAACCAACGTCAATGATCTGTCCAAACAGTGTACACAAGAAAAAAAATACTATTAACAAGTAAACTAAATAATGAAAAGCCACAAAAAAGAAAAGACAGAAATTCCTTTGAAGGTTTAGAATGTCCCAACCTGCTTTACTGATCTCATCATGAATATCTACAATCACGTTCACTCGTTTACCCAAGTCAAAAAACCACGACAAACCATCGCACACAGGGAACGTACCTCCGATAAAATTCAATTAATCGCGACTCTTATTGTCTGGAAAACGTAAAATGCAAACACAAGTGTCGGATTAAGACATACAGCTGATCTGAAATCTAGAATCGTCATAATCTCTTTGTTTCCAGTGTCTTGAATGATCAGATAAAATCATTAAACGACACCAGCTAAAAGCCGACGGCAAAAATTCGACAAGTCAAGTTCAATTGACTTCGGTGAAAAAACATCTACCTTGCCAAATATCGTAAATGTTCTTTGGTTTTGTTGTTTTACGTGCCTTGCGCAACATCCGTTTAAAATCCCGCGACGCCGGCATCCTAGCTGGAAACTGCGCAAAGAACTTTCCCTGATCACCACAGTTTCTCACTACCTCTTCAGTTTTAAGCTGTAACATACATCAGTTCGCGGTGAGCTACTTTTCGCATCTTAAATCAAAAAAGTGGTTTTTAACTTTCACGCATCTGGAATCTGTGCGCAAACTCGGTGGCTGATACGAGGGCGAGAAAGATGGCCAATGTTTTGGTATAGTGCGCCAACGGATTTCTCAGTGCGTTCATGTGAGGAGCTAGCATAGCATCGTAAAGAAGAAATAACGATCGCGATAAGGGACTCAAAATTTAAGTGAAATCATATCCCTAGATCAGGGATCAGAGATCTTAGTAAATAAAATATATGAGTTCACGCAATTATGATTCTTCGTTCTTTCCTCTTCCAACAGGAATCGGTATAGTACAAGGGCCATATCGCTGATGCGGTTTATACATTTTAACTAAGTTATACCCCTAAAACTGTAGGAAAATTTTTTCTAATGTTTATTACTTATTCTTACTAAGTTTTAACTTACAAGTCCTTTCTTTTCCTTCTTCCTTTTTCCCTTGAAGAAAAATGAACTTGTAGTACCACATTCACCTCAGTCGATTTATTTTCCGGCACTCTGTTAGCCAAAAGAGATCCAAAGCCTACTTACAAGTACTGAGATTAATTTTTTTCTGTGGTCACAAAAACTTTCACTTTTGTTTCTCACGGCATTTATTTAATTCCATTTTTTTAAATCCATGGATTATAATTATTCTTATCAAAAACGAGCATCTATAGTCATTACGAGAAGTCTCTGGCTAAGAATCACTCATGTAACGAAAAAACTTTTCCACGCACTCATAAGAATGTCTTTGAATTCCCCTCGTCGCTTGTTATCAATACGAATAGGACTGAAGTAGTTGCCTTAGTACCAGAAAAACGCCCTAACCATGCATTGAAATTGTCAAGGAGCCGTGTCTTGAAGATAAATACACGATTTCAAATCATGCGTGCGCCAGTGCCAGAGCACTTAAAAACCCTAAAGATAAGAGCAAATATACAGTACAATAGTACAACTGACACAAAAGTAATAATTGTAAAAGATATCAAGATAACTATAAGCAAAGACGAAATAGCTCTAAAGATTTCCATTAACTTTACGATAACTATAACGCTATTTGAGTAAAGTATGGCGGGTTCCACGAATGATAAATAAGCGCAATTTTGCGTTGCCTTAAAAACTGTTACTGTCAGCAGCTTTTAAACGCATTAGTTTGAGATTCTCCTGGATGTCAGACTGAACGACAAGTCTGCCACTGCGCAAGCTATTCTACAAATCCCCGTAATTGACAACTAACATAAGCTCTCAAACCTCAGTCATGAGCGTGCTTTGAGACACGAATCTGGTAATGCAGACTGGGCAATTAGAATATTTGGCGTCAGACTATAATAGCCATATGTATACATACACAGAATTCGAGGTATTAAATATATTTAATTAACGTGGATAGCCAGTACAGATAAAGATGTCAATTCTACTAAAGTATAGTAGAGTGCATACCATATATGCCGTGAAAAATGTAAGAAATTAAATAAATTAGTAAGTTCAGTAAAGAGTCCTATATTTGTAGAATTTTGTTAGTTAACTTTGTCACGAATATATGGTATGCACTCTAACTATTATGCTGTGAATCGGTTCAGGTCAATAATGCCACCTCTATAATTTGCATAAACCAAAGGCTTAATAATTGAGAAAATATTTTGTCTTCACATGAAAGACCATCAGTAAATTAGTAAATGTGTACAGTTTCAGAACATGATGATAAATGGTTGCAGAGTTTTAAGCATTAAGAATGTGCCAAAAACTTGAAAACGAGGCTAGTCAGGCCTTGGCTGTGTTTCACATACTGTACAAATCCTTCTATTTTTAAAAATCGCTATAAATTCCCAGGTATTACGCTAGGACGTTGAAATTTTGCTTATCTACTACTTTGAAAATATGGCCGCCACGATCAAATTCAAAATGGCGGCCAAATTTTCAAAAGTTTATAACATAATATCTCCAAAGCGAAGTCGGTGACTCCCTTTTTTATTTCGTTTTCTGAAAAAACTTAAAAATACCTAACTTTACAGAAAATAATTTAAAAACTGACGAGGGGATCAATCCATAATCACATATTTTGTGCATAACAAGAATCAAATTTCACGCAACGTGAATGCTAGAAGTCCACACTTGTAACCCAATAACATTCCAAAATTCTAGTTTTCAACATTATGAGACATATATTAACAGACTCATGAGATGAGTCTGTTACTGCGGAAAATCAAGTCAAAATCATGTTAGAAGTCTTTAGAATTGCTTAGAAGAAAGTTACAATCCTTCTCTCTTAGGTCCAGGTCAAACGTCGAACTTCACGTGAGCCGAACCTAATGACATCAAAGAAGACCGCCTTATTATCCATCGTTTTCAATGAGTTCGGCTCATGTGAAGTTCGACATTGGACCTGGGCCGTAAATTGCGGGTTTGCGCCTCTTGGATGGATTCGACTGACGCAGTGTTTTTGGAATTGTCCGGCTTTCAACTTCAACCTTTTTCAGTTTTACGCGGATCAATCAGCTTTTTCTCTGGAGTCAGAATTGTTTACACATGTTCCGCTGGGCAAGTCCTTGTAACTTATCAGTTCTTCGTCAGTGTTCCATTGCTTGTGTACATAGAGCAGATTTCGTATGACTGTGAAAAAGTCGCGGCACGGTCCTTGCCGTAAGCGTGCCTTGCCGCGACCG